>CAOJBK015368302.1:0-15374 GCA_948294925.1 Codiaeum variegatum
TCTCCCTAACATAAAGGTGGCTTTGCCCCTCCTCAGAAGCTAGCCACTAAGTTCAGATAACCCAATTAGCTCGCTAAACATCTTGTCACTCGAACTAAAGGGAATTTGGATCAGAAATAAAAACAACAAAAGCTTTGGCAATCATAAATTAACATATTCTAAAGGTTCGTATACACAAAGAAAAAGAGAAGCAGAGTTTTTCGAGTGAAACCTCGGAATCTCGTCTTAGGTAAAATGTCTCTTGAACTCCACCAGGCACGAGAATGCAACTACGACCGGAAGATAAGAGGGAAGCAAACTTTTTTCTTGTTGCTGGTGCAAGACCACACCATGACCATATATGCCTTAAAAATGGAGTGCGGAAAATCTGATCATTGAGAAGGAAAAAATGTGATTTCTTTTCATTAAAAAACATATATTATAAGGTAATAAGAAGCATGAGTATAAATGTCTTACAGCACTGCTCACAAGGAATTTCGCATTAGGAAGAGGAATTAATTGCAAAGAAAGAACAATCACTCCAAGGGGGAAAAGTGAATGCGGCTCGTAAGCAAACACTGCAGTAACCAACAGCAACAGGTGCAAAATTAGACTCTCAATTGCATAAATTAACCGGGGAAAAAAAAGATAAAAGAACTCGTAATTATAGCTCTACGACAAAACTATGGCTACCCAATTGGTATAAATTTCTCACAATCAGCACAAAGATTCAAAATTGAATAGCAAAAGAGTCATCAGCTATAGCCATCAACAACAGGTATCAAATTAGACTTTCACTTGCATAAACTAAACTATGAAGCATAGACAACATTCAAATTAGTGTGTTCCCGTTTTGAAAACTTGGACACTCGACACTCAGAAATCCATGTTTTCTTATATTTTTTTGAAAATACCGTTTCCCCGTGTTCTGTGTCCCTTGTCCATGCTAAATAGAAACTAAAGCAAGAGAGGGAAAAAAATGCTAAGAAAACTCACAATTACAACTCTATGACAAAACTATGGCAACCCAATTGGTACAAATTTCAATATCACAGCACAAAGATTTAAAATTGAGCGAGTCATAAGCAAATAGCCATTGGCAAAAGGTAAAAAATCAGACTATCACTTCCATAAACAAGTAAAAAAAACAAAGGTTCCTAAGAAAACTCATAATTAAAACTCTATGGAAAAATTAATAGCTATAATTTCATAATCAGTTCAAAATTTCAAAATTGAATAAGAAAGAGTCATCAGTAACATATACAAAATTAGGCTTTCACTTGCACAAACTAAACCACAGTAATATATGGCATAGTTGAGTCTGCTCCCCCATGCTAGGTGAGATTTTGCCTATATGGTGTAGTCCACGGCCCATTGAGACCCAGAAAAAAAATGCCAAGAACACTCATAATTACAAAAATATGGTAACCCAATTGCTATAAATTTCAATATCAGCACAAAGATTCAAACTTTTAATAAGAATGATTCATCAGCAAATAGCCATTGGCAAACAGCACAAAATTAGACAATCACTTGCATAAACAAGTAAAAAAAGAAAAATTGCTAAAACCCAATGGCTATAAATTTCAAAATCAGCAAAAAGATTCAAACTTGAATAAGAAAAAGTAATCAAAATAAAAGAAGAAGAAGAAGAAAGGGAAACAAACCATAAGCTCGATCAGAACGAAAGGCATTAAAATCTTCAACATGAAGAGTGATTGGAAAATAGCTTGAAACACGCCTAGACACAAAGCTGCAAAAATTTGTTCAATTAATTTCATTTTTTTTCAAATAATCACCCAAAAAAAAAAGCAAAAGAGCTAAATGGGTACCTGAATAACCACTCCCCAAACTTACTGTCCTCATTTAAAGGGATCACCATTAAAACCAAAAGCAACCCAGCAACACTGTCAAAAAAAATCAATTAAAAAAATTCAAACTTTATTGAATTTCTTTTTAAAAAATTCAATCTTTATAATCAAATTGAAAACTTACAGGAGAAATTTGGATAAAGGAAGGAAGAGTGAAGTAGAGACTAAGAAGAGGATTAAATGAAAAGAACCAAGCCAAATAGCCAAAGCTAAAATTGATAAAAAAATATTTGTTGGGTAAATTTCTCCAGATTTGAAAATTGTAATCTCTTCTTTATTGTTCACTTCCACCATCCCCATATTGATCTTATTCTTCTGCAAAATTTGTTTTTTTTTTCTTCTCTGGTTTTTATTTTTAATCAAAATTAAATTGAATTGAGAGAGAGAGGAGAAATCAAGTGTATCGCCTTCTTCTCCGGACTCCCTGACATCACCAGTTATTTATAATCATTCATAGCAGTAAATAGTAAAATTATTTCTTGTATTATAAAAAGCCGACTTTTATTTTCCTTCTTTTTCTTTCTTCTCGCTTCTAATTTGTAATTTTCTTTGTATCAAATTGCAATTCTATGTTTGCTGCATTTAAATGTATGTCCACGTGTAGAAAAAAGAACACGCCTCTGAATTAAAATTTGCCTAGCCTTTTGAAGGGTGGGTTGTAGTTCAACCGAACCGAATCAGAGTAGTGAGCTGCTCAGCTCGAGCTTCATCACGAGTATTCGAGTTAAAGTCGAATTTTAAATAATTCAAACTCAAAATTAAATTCGAAAAAATTAGTAGCACGATTCTAAATAAGTGGATGACTGATTGTGTCAAATTACAGTGATATGCTCAAACTCAATTTAGTACAAATTCAAGGTATGTTCAAAGCACGAGCTTTACTTAGACTTCTAATATTAAATATAAATATTATTATATAATAGTAAAGTAGTAATTACTTGAAGCTCGGTTAAACTTGTGACTCTGTCGTGTTAAATAATATAGAGCTCCAGTTAGAAATAACAATTTTGTTCCTGACTCGATTCAAATGGGGTAGTTTTTTTTATGATTTATCAGGTTATGGGACGGGTTTAGATTAATCCGGTATAAAAAAATATCGAAACGGGTCTGGACCAATATTTTGTCTGTCTCGTCCCGTAATCCGACCCAATCTGATTTCATATATATATCTATATAGGTCATAGATTTAATTTATTTTATAATTTTATAATTATTTTATTATATAAAAATATTGAATCAGGACAGGAAAGGACGGGACGGAGTGGGTTACGGAGCAGGAGAAAAAAATCCGTCGAATTTTGGGACTGGTTTGGATTACGAGGCAGGGCTGATTCGGGCGTAACCAGGCCCCGACCTTCCTTGTTGCCATTCCTAGCTAGAGGTTTGACTTATTTGTTTACTAAAATAGCTTAAGATGGAATTTGATTGAATTAACATCGAATCGATTTCAAATATTTTTCGAGCTAATCCCAGTAGCTCATAATTCGACTTAACTCACACTTTTAGAGGTGATTTTATTCTTAGATTTATAATTTTTACTATAATATATTCAATGATAGATCTAAAATTTTAGTTGAATGATAGAAATTTAATAATGACATTTTTTATAAGGTTATATATAAATTTTTAAAATATAAAAGAGAGTAAATAAAAAAAAATATATTAAAATTTTGAGAGCAAATAAAAAAATTCTGAAAAATCTTATGAAAAATCATAAAAGTTTGAAATTTGAGAAGCCATAGTTCCACTTGTCCATCATTAAGTCTGTCCCCCTCTCACTACATACTAACACGTGATCGGTGCGCAAAATTCATGTTATTAATTAAGCACATACAAGGAATATATTCCTATCAAAAGAATATATATATATATATATATATATATATATATATATATATATATATTGTTAAACTAATATGAAATGTAGCTTGCATTGAAGCTGTAATGAAGCTACTGTTAAGATGAACACTGAAGCTACTGAAGCTGCACCAAAAGCTACTGCAACACTTGAAGATGAACTGAAGTTGAGCTAGTTTGAAGTTGTTGCATCCACTGAAGTTGCTGCATCCACTGAAGCTGTAACATTGCAAAATGACAGACTTGTAGCTATAGCAAATAACAGAATAACAACCAACTATGCAACTTGTTAGGGAAGTTACAACAACGACAGCTGTATAATAAAATTATACAGCTGTAGATGAGTGTGTAACAAGTTTTCTTCATTGTATAGATTATAGAACAAGCTTCTTTTGTGTATAAATACAATAGAAGCTTTAGTTGTAAACAGATTTTTTTTATATGGAATAAAAATAATCTCTTTTGTTTTCTCTTAAAACCTTCATATTTCTTCATGGTATCAGAGCCAAGTTACTGAGCTCTTGAGACAGCAGTAAATCATAGAAGAGAACCAGCAGCAGCTACAACCAGAAAACAGAAGAAACATAGTATACAGAGATGGTGATCCACTTGCATTACAAGGAGCAGACAATCCAGGCATGATTTTAGTCTCAACTCCTTTAGATGAGATTAATTACATGTCCTGAACAGATCTATGAAGATAACTCTTGTTGCAAAAATGAAACTAGGATTCATCTTGGCAGTAGCTTCAGTGCAGCTTCAATGCAAGCTACGTTGACAGAACCTGTTTCAATGTACATACCATTAAGAAATTCTGTAATAAGAGGTCATCAATCTTAGCTATCTTTCAGAATAATCAATCTGTCAAATGTACAAACTCTTATGATGATCATATTGTTGCAAATAATACTATTGTTGTTCCTCTTACACTTATGCACAACAGATTAGGACATACCTCTTTTACCAAATTATCACACATTCATATACCTTTTTTTGATGACAGAAACTCAGAACATATTTGTGATACATGTCACTTCTCAAAACAACATAAACTTCCTTTTCTTAACAGCCAAACCAACACAGCAGAAGCCTTTGAGTTGATTCATGTTGATCTATGGGGACCTTATAGAAAACCTTCCATAACACAAGCTTCTTATTTCTTGACAGTAGTTGATGACTACACTAGGACTACTTGGACTTACTTGTTGCAAACAAAAGGACATACTCTTTGTACACTTAAAAAGTTTGTAAGTCTTATTAAAACACAATATAACAAGAAAGTAAAGATTATCAGAAGTGATAATGGTAGTGAATTCTGCAATAAGGAAGCAGAAGAATACTTTGTTGATTTAGGAATAATACATCAAAAGACCTGTGTTTACACTCCTCAACAGAATGGAGTAGTAGAAAGAAAACACAAACACCTCTTAGAAATAGCCAGAGCACTATTGTTTCATTCAGGATTGCCTAAAAAGTTTTGGGGAGAAGCTGTTCTCACTGCCACAACAATTATCAATAAACTACCTACAAAAATACTTAATTGGAAAACACCACATGAAAAACTATTGGGAACTTTACCTGATTATAATGATTTTAATGTGTTTGGATGTTTATGTTTTATATCTACCAATCTTCCAGGAAGAGATAAGTTTGATTCAAGAGCTATGAAATGCATATTTTTAGGATATGCTGCTGGTCAAGAGGGTTTCAAAGTTTATGATTTGCATCTTCATAAATTGTTTGTCTCTAGAGATGTTGTGTTTTATGAAGATCAATTTCCTTACAAAGATAAGAAATTCACTTGTTCGCTACCATTTACTGATGAAGAATCTCTAGTTCTACCCATACCAATCTTGGATGATCCAATTCCAACTTTTACAGAACTCTCTTTACAAGATAAGAATCAATTTGCTTCTGTTGATTCTAGTAATCCTGAACCTTGTATTCCTAATAGTCACTCATCCTCATCCACACATTCAGAATAGCCTCCATTACCTATAAGACTGAGTACTAGACAAAATAAACAACCTTTTTGGCTTCAAGATTATGTCACTGCAGCTTTTAACAAAACCACAGAAGCTACCTTCTCAAAAACACCATACCCTTTGTCCTTTTCACCTTATCCTTCTAATTCCCATGAACAGATGTTATTTCTTGCTAATGTATCTGTAGTATATGAACCTTCCTTTTATCATCAGGCACAAGGAAATCCCAACTGGGAGAATGCAATGAAAACTGAACTGCAAGCACTTGAAGCTAATGATACCTGGACAATACATGATCTGCCTCCTGGGAAGAAGGCCATTGGTTCCAAATGGGTTTATAAAGTTAAATATAAACCAGATGGGAGAGTGGACAGATACAAGGCTAGACTTGTAGCTAAGGGTTACAATCAGATTGAAGGATTGGACTACTATGACAGTTTTTCCCCTGTGGCAAAGATGGTTACAGTTAGATTATTTTTAGCTATAGCCACTGCTTTTAACTGGAAAATTCATCAAATTGATATTAATAATGCTTTCTTGCATGGAAATTTGGATGAAGAGGTATATATGACACCTCCCCCTGGATATGAATGTCCTCCTGGGAAGGTATGTCTATTGCAAAAGTCTCTATATGGCCTGAAGCAAGCTTCCAGACAGTGGAATATAGAATTTACAATATGCTCTTCTTGATTTTGGTTTTACTCAATCATCTAATGATCATTGTCTTTTCTTACATCAAACTAAGCATGGGTTACTTGCAGTATTAGTGTATGTGGATGATGTGTTGATTGCAGGAGCAAACTTGGATGATATTAACAAGATTAAACAATATTTACACAACAAGTTCACTATCAAATACATGGGACAAGCAACATACTTCATTGGTATAGAGTTATCTCATTCCTCTAAAGGATTACATATAAGTCAAAGAAAATACATTATTGATTTGCTTCAAGAAACTGGTTTAACAGGATGTAAACCAGCATCTATTCCTTTTCCCACCACCTTAAAATTACAAGAAGCAGGATCTTCCTTACTGAAACATGCTGAACAATACAGAAGACTTGTGGGAAAATTACTCTATCTAAATTTGACCAGACCTGATATCTCTCATGCAACTCAGCAACTTAGTCAATTTATGAACTCTCCTAGACAACATCATTTGGATGCAGCATTACATGTTGTAAAATATCTCAAGGGTTCTGTAAGTCACAGCTTGTTATTTCCTGCCACTGCAAACTTGAGATTATCAGCCTATTGTGATGCAGATTGGGCAGCATGTGCAGACACAAGGAAGTCCCTAACTGGCTTTTGTATTTTCTTAGGAAAGGCAGTTATTTCCTGGAAAACAAAGAAGCATGCCACAGTCTCAAAATTTTCAGCTGAAGCAGAATATAGAAGCATGGGCACCACAGTTTGTGAATTGCAGTATGTTACTTACTTGCTACAAGACTTTCAGATTTCATTTCCACTTCCCATACCATTTTTTTGTGACAATAAGTCAGCCATTTACATCACTCAAAATCCAATATTTCATGAAAGAACTAAACACTTGGAGATTGATTGCTATATTGTGAGAAACAAATACAAAAATGGACTGATTGATCCAGTCTATACCCCTTCACATTCCCAACTAGCAGATTTGTTCACCAAATCACATTCCATTAAATCTCACCACAAGTTATTATCCAAGATGGGACTGCTTCTATAGCCTCCATCTTGAGGAGGGGATGTTAAACTAATATGAAATGTAGCTTGCATTGAAGCTGCACTAAAGCTACTGCCAAGATGAACACTGAAGCTACACCAAAAGCTACTGCAACACTTGAAGATGAACTGAAGTTGAGCTAGCTTGAAGTTGTTGCATCCACTGAAGCTGTAACATTGCAGAATGACAGACTTGTAGCTACAGCAAATAACAGAACAACAACCAACTATGCAACTTGTTAGGGAAGCTACAATAATGATAGTTGTATAACAGAATTATACAGCTGTAGATGAGTGTGTAACAAGTTTTCTTCATTGTATAGATTGTAGAACAAGCTTCCTTTGTGTATAAATACAATAGAAGCTTTAGTTGTAAATAGATTTTTTTTAGATGGAATAAAAATAATCTCTTTTGTTTTCTCTTAAAACCTTCATATTTCTTCATATATAAAGCCTTTTACTATTAAAGATCGTTTAACCTAAAAGTACATTTAATAGAACATTTAATTATATAGTAATCTAATTATAGGTGCACATATGATTTGAATGATAAATTCACATTTAATTCTTCTTTTAAAAAGTAGAATATATTTTCTATTGATGAGTCTGAACTTACAAATTTTATAATATTTAAATTAGATTTGAAAGCTTGAAATGAATCTATATAAGGAACAAATGTGAATTAGAGGATTGGATTTTTATCCCAACAAGACCATTTGGTGTTTAGTTAGTATTGCAATGCTTTGGAGCTCCTTAGAGCTCTAGAGAGATGGAATTAAGATTTTTTAAGAGTTTTGGATAGTGAAATTGTTGAGAAATAAGCGCAGTTGTCAATGCGGAATAAACAAGAAAGATAAACAAGCAATCAAACAAGAAGAAACTAATGCACACAGATTTACGTGGTTCGACAATGAACAACCTACGTCCGCGGGCAGAGAGATTCTATTACTTTCTGAGAAAGAAGACTAGAGTTTTCAGTATAATACAATGTCTAACTCTCGTATGACTAGGTTACATAATACAAACCCACAGTATGCTATTTATAGGAAACATACTGAAGGCTTTGACTATTATACCCTTCGCAGTGTAACAGAACAGCGAAGCCTGGTCTTCGAAGATCTGGGTGCGAGGCCTGCACCTTCGGGTGCGAAGCACACCTTCGAGCTTCGAGCTCGGTCTTCGAAACTTCAAGTCATACAACAGAAATATATTTTGAAATATGTGTTATAATGATTTATTTATAGTATTGATTGGATTTCCAAGAGAGATATGTGTCCATATAATGTGTTGCCATGTGTTGGAAGATGGAGGGACAGAACAATGGTCCATTTTTGAGGGAGTGACACATATTAACGAGGAATATCCCCCTGTACATACTACTTTTAGGTCCGACGAAGGAATCTTCGATACTTCAAAGGTAGGTCTTTGATTGACTCCACGTCCATGTTATTTGTCTTTAACCTGAGCTGTTGTTTGAACTTTTCTTTTGTTGGACCTTTTTGGCTTTGTTCATTTATCCATTTGAGCCTTAGCATATTTCTCTTTACTAGACTCATATCAAAGGCCTCTCGAGAAGCTGATGCCTGAACTGTTGTAGCTAACTTAGGAGTTTTGTTGTTAGGGGTCTTGAAGAGTACCGTGATTGGATGTCTAGAGAACTTTACATGACCGACTATCGCTCTGCATTGTCTCAGATTCATTCCTTGACACATTACCAAGTAAGAACTGACCATTCCACTTAGCCTTCAGCTGCTCCCAGGTTTGATCGAGCTCTTCCCATGCTAACATCCTCCTCTTATAAAAGTTGAGTTGGTGCGAAGTCAGCGGTCAACCTTAGATCAAAATAAGAATAAACCATTAATGGACTAAGGACCTCCCACCGTATCATAAGAAAAATATGAGGTAAACGATCAACTGTCGTTGTCTGAGGGCGAGCTTCCCCAAAAAGTGGATCCCGCTATAATAGCTCCGAACCTTTGCTCATCTAAGAATGAAGAGCCATAAGTTTGAATTCTTAGTTAAACAATGTTTAGAACGGAGGATCTGTTGCTGTCTTCGAAGATTTGAATTTTTTCTTATTTACGAACCCACTCCCCATACGCGGCAATTCTTATCCCATTTTTCAATTTTTATTTTGTGAGGGCTATTTTATTTGATATGGTTTGCATCTAGTGAGCTTTTATTTGAGAGTTTTCCTCCTTCGTTATCTTGCTCTCATTCGAATGACACTTTTTCATCTTTGTTCTTTGCTCACGATATTAATATGTATATTATAACTGAAAATAAATAAAAGTATTAAATAAAGATATTAATATGTATATTACTAGTTGAAATATTAAAAGAAATATAAGTATGGTGAAAAAAAAATAATGAGGCAACTTTGTGCAAGAATTTACATGACATGACATGAAAACTTTAATAAATAAAATTATTCAATTTTCTTTTTTACAATAACATATGCAAAGATTTTTAGACTTTTATCATATGCTTCAATCAAAAAAACTTGTATCATATGTTTCTGACAAAACACCTGCTTCAGCTTCTGGGCAAAAGGCCAAAAAAAGAAAACGCAGGCTTTTAGCTGGCAGAAAAATAAAAAGCGGCACGTGCTATTGTGTTGATACGTGTAAATTTAAGCGCCTTTTCAAGTACACGTCATCCCTCAGTTGACAGATGGATATTAATAGATTCTTATTTATGAAGCATACCATCATCACAAGTCCCATTAATTTGCCTCCAAGTCTTTGCCCATGGACCCAACCCGACCCGCTAACGTGTGGAAATTTTAATTTGAGAAAATACCAAAACAAAATGTTCAAACCAAAATCATTACAATATTCGTTCATATCACTTTGATTTTCTGTTTTTTTTTCCTGTTTTTAAATTTTAAAAATTAAAATGAGAAAAATATTATTAAAAAATATATTTTTAACATTTTATTTTATGTTTATCTAAAAATAAATAAAAAATAAAAAATAGAAAATGAAAAAAAATAAATTTTAATTTTTAAAATATTATTTTTGTTTTGTAAAAATAAAGATCAAAAAATAAAAAATGATACCGAACAGGTCCCAAGGTTTTTATTACGGTTTAAAACCGAGTGGTTGGGGTATTAGTTTCGATTTGAAACTGATTTTTATTACCAGATTTATTTCAAATGATTTTTTATCATCTTGATTTCAATAGAAAAAATTAATAGGAAACAAACCATTTTTTAAAGCCAAATGAAATAAACCATTTGATTTTATCTATAATAAGAATATTATTAATTTAAATGAGTAATTGATATTTGAATTAATAAATTTTAACAATGATGTGAATTTTTTTTATTATTATGGTAAAAGCTTAAAAATAGTTATTTTATAAAAAAATTTAATTAAAATATAATAAATTTATTATTTTATAATATTTTGTAATTATAATTTTATATTTTAAAAAATATTATATTAAAAATTAACAATTTTAAAAATTTTAATTGTTATAAATAATTATATGATAATATAATATGATTTAAGTAGAATAATTGGTTTAACCAAAGATAAATTATTAGCTGAACCAGAAATAGTCAGCTGATTTAACTCCAACAGAGTAGTTGCCGGAAAACATGGTATTTTTTGTTTCCTGATAATATTTTTTTATCTATTTACAAATACCCAGTAGTTTTTTTTATTTTTGAAGAAAAGAGAGGCCTTTCATTAATTCATGTATATTGAAAGATCATTACAATGAGCCTCCATAGCATAGATAGGGATACTTTGTATCCATATAGAAGGCCTATTAAAACCCTTTGCTTCCTTAGCTAGAATTAGACCTATTTAAGTCATGGACTGGATATAACCGGACTCAAAATTTTTTTACTCAAGTCCGAACTTATTTGAGCCCAGTTATGTTATAAATGTGCAATGTCTAAGCTCGAGTCTGAACATAAAATTTAAGCCCATTTAAAGATCGGCCCATTCCAGAAAATAAAATTTTTATTTTTAAATAAATTAATTTAATAAATTAAAGAGATAATTCAAAATATATACAATATGAAATGATATTAATTTATAAGAAATAGTAATCTAATTAAATTATTGTGCATATATAATCTAATTTAATCTTAAAAAATATAATTTAATCTCTTTTATATAAATAAAAGATATATAATATTTAATAAATTTATAATATGTGGACATTGCCAGATCGGGTTCGGGCTCAGTAACATATTCCAAGCCCGCCCGCTAAAAAAAAAGAGCTTTAACTGGGTTCGGGTTGGGTCGGGCTTGTATAAAATTATTCATGTCCAAATCCAAATTTTTTGGGGCTGTTTCAGGCAGGTCGAGCGGGTATCCAAGTCCATGAACAAGTCTCGCTAGAATGTGAGCTACCATGACATCCAACAACTACCTACCCAAATTACCACTAATAAGCTTTTACAGAGGACTTTACAATCAGACTCAACTATAGAAAATCGGTACCCATTATGAATACACCATTTGACAACATCTCTAATTGTGATAGCCTCAAGAACTATAACATCAAAATAACCAAGAATAGGAGCGAAAAAAGCAACAAGAACTTCCTGAGTGGTCACTGATTCACTACAAAAAAAAAATTAAATACTGTCGCAATTTACTGACGCATTTTTTTGCGTCAGTAATTACTGTCGCAAAAAATAGAGTTACTGACGCCATACTGACGAAAAAAAAACAAAAATTTTAATTAATTACTGACGCAACTACTGACGCAAAAAAGCGTCAGTAAATACTTTTGCGTCAGAAAAGCGTAAGAAATGCGTCAGTAAAAAAATTTTAAAAAAATTACTGACGCTAATTAGCGTCAGTAACGCGTCAGTAATTAACGGGGGGAAAATGAAATTTTTTAGCGAAAATTCGCGGGCAAAATAGCGTTACTGACGCAATTTTTGCGACAGTAACGCGTCAGTAATTAAAAAACTGACGATTTACTGACGCAAAAATTGCGTCAGTAATGCGTCAGTAGAATTTTAATATAAAAAGCCCCCCCCCAGAACAGATTCAACTTTCGCCATTTTTTTCATTTTCTCTCTTCTTCAGCCTCCACCGGCGACCGACGACCGCTGCCAGTGCCGGCGACCGACTCCACCGACGACCGCTGCCAGTGCCGGCGACCGCCTCCAACACCGCCCTTCTCCTCCAACTTAGCCATTTTCGGATTTCAAGGTATTTTTAAATTTTTTTTAATCATTTTTGTTGTAATTGTGTAATTGATGAACAATGTCAAGTCAATTTTTTAGTGTAACCTGTTATTATTTTTAGTATTTTGTGTGTGTGTGTAAATTACTTGAGTTTAAGTAATGAAATCACTTGACATATTTTGTGTAAATTTTGTTGCTATTTGCTACATTATTTAATGGTTCTAATGTGTTATAGTTGATGTCACTGATAAATCAGTAGTATAATGTATTATAGTTGATGTCACTGATAAATCATTAGTATTAATTATTTGTGCAGTAAAACTTTGAATTTAAGTTAAAAAAATGTTGGAAGTCCGATTCTTTAGGGTACGCAATTCAGGCAGCATTAAACTGCATTTTTTTAAAAATATTTCTTTTCATGTTCTACATGATTTGAGTCATTCATGAGTCATTTTGATGATATATTTGCTGTACATTTAGAATAAAATGGAAAAGACCATAACAAGGCATTACTATGATTTGTGTTCTATAATTGCTTTTCATTGTTGGAGTTTGGTAATTGCCTTTCTTTTCTGGTTGCTGTTTCTTGCAATGCCTTTTCTAGGTTGGAATTGCCAAATTCTGATGTGTTTTTTGTTGAGATGCATCAGTCTTGGTGGTGTCATCATTAGAGTTGTGTAACTTCTTCCAAAGCGTTGATTTCTTCTCATTATCATGTGCTTTGATTAGAAATAATCTGTGCTTTTAGATGCATAATTTCTTGTTTAAATTTGTGATTTTCCTTCTCTAATGCATAAGTGTGTTTTCTATTTCAGCTGCTGCACTACTGAAAATGCAGTTGTGTTCTTATTGCTCTTGTAGTTTGTAGAGCTTAGTCCGTGGTTTATGTTTCAGCTGCTGCATTTCTAAAAACACAGCAGTCCTCTTGTTGTTTTTGTAGTTTCGCTGCATTTTTTGCTGAGTTTTCTATTTTAGCTACTGCAATTTTCTGAATGTGCGGCTTCTGTTGTGGACTTTTGCTAACAGAGGCCTGCTTGTTAGGCATGTGCATACCACTCTAAGATTTATTTTTGTGGTGATCTTAACTCAATTGGAGAATAATTTTGAAACATAGATAAAATTTTGCTATATGAACTAAATGCTTTAACTCAAAGTAAATTGCAGTAAAGCATAAATCTTTTTTGTATGTTAAACAATTTTACAGATCAAATACTGCAGTCATTTCATTTTAATAGTTCATTCAATGCATAAATTTATTTTATTTCTCTTAAATGCATGATTGGAACTTAAAAGCTTTAGCAAATAATTCACAACACAATTAAGAAATAATATTCTAATTCTCAACCTGAAGTGATAGAATATATTCAGAATTTCATTTCTTTGGAATCATTCTTGAGAATTCTATTGCTAAATCTGCAACTTCAACAGCAGATATAGTGTGAGCTACTAATAACAAAGATTTCAGGCCAGCATATCCATTTTAAGTAGTGATTTGTTTGTATACCAACTCTTAATAGGAACAAATAAAACTTGAATATTGAGATATAGTTAAGGCATTACACAGATGAATGAGTTTTTTCAGTTTTTATTTTAAATTTGATTGCATTGATGAACTTTGGCCAACTATAATTTATATGCACAAATAATCCATAGCTAGATTTTGTCATTGGACTAATGATCACTTGCTCGTTATCTTAACTAACTTTGTGCCTTTATTTCTCTCAGGATTGAAACTCGTCGGTGGTAGAAAGCTGAATTTTGAGCACAGGAGATGCTGTAGTTGTAGCTATATTTGGGAGAATCAAATCACCTTCTTACTATCGTTATTGTGAGTTTGCTCTCACTTTCTGTGCTGCATTGATTTTTGTTTACATCCATGGAGGATTTTAATGTGTCATCTTTAATTCTTTGATTTTTCTTGCTACAATGATATTTTGTGTTCTATGATACTGAAAATGAGAATGAATAATTTGTTAGATATTATACTAATTTATAGTTTAATTAGTGTATTGTTTAATCAGGCGTGAGAGAGAAACATACAGTAGTGGCTGACGGACATATGTTGTAGTAGCTGGGATGACACTGCACATTATGAGAACTAAAATTTTGGCAACGTTTTTTCATTAATTAATCTAGTTTTTGCGGTATTACTTTAGCTTTTCTCTCTGGATCATGGATATCAGAACATTTTAGTACTTATTTGTCTAGCGATTGAGAATCTTAATCATCACCCAGCTTCTTTTTGATTACTTGATGCATTTTAGCATGATAAGAACTTGTGTTGACTAAGTTTTAGTCCTAAAGAAAAAGAAGAATTACTTGCGTTGGATGCATCTGGGGTGGATTTTAAAACATTTTGGCAAATGCATGATCACTTGGATATAAGGTATATATATTCTAATAACATTCATACTATGTTAAATACTTATGGAATAGAGGCTGCCTGGGAAACTATCATTAGAGAGATAAACCATATGTTCAAGCCTTATGGTATATCTGTCAGTACTCGGCACTTGTCACTTATTGCTGACTATATGACCCATTCGGGTGGTTACCGTCCAATGAGCCGTTTTGGAGGTATAGCTGAGTCTGTCTCACCTTTCAGTAAAATCTATTCTGAGACAGCCTCTAAATTCATTGTTGAAGCAGCACTGCATGGTTGAGAGATCGAGAAGGGGGAACAAGGGTTTTATACCATATCTCAGTTCAATGTTGTTTCGGTTTTATATTCTTTCATTTGTTGGCTTTGTAATTATTTTCTTGACTTTTCTTTTTAAATTTGAATATTGTATTGTAATGATTAAATTTAGATTTTTA
>CAOJBK015368598.1:0-26610 GCA_948294925.1 Codiaeum variegatum
AGTGAACACCTAGTAAAGTTCATGAATGGGAGTATGTGGATCCTCTAATGTTGGTTACTGGCATACTTCCTAGAGTTGTATGATTATCATTCCTCACCTCCTCTTTCCTCTCTTTTTGACATTGGAGTTGATTTGTTGAGGCATGAGAGTTCTTAGGTGACACCAGAACTCAAGCCATTTTTCCTTGGTTTGGAATAGAGAGAGAAAGTAAGATTATGCCCATTCAGAGATTGCTATGAGTCACCAAGATGGCTTAGTTTCTTTACTCCTTACAAAGACATAATCCAAAAGCAAATTTTCTGTAAAGCCACTTCACCTAGTCCTCTGATCACTAAGGCTAAGCATGCCTTTGGCCCTTGAGGAGGGATGTCTGGCACCCCGTTAGGCTTTGAGTTTTAGATGCCTTTCCTCTACAAACACTAGTTTGGTTTTCCACTATTATTCCTCCAAAAGTCATTAATGCCTCCATCATCCCTTTGTATGGCAAGGATCTAACAAAGTGTTCTAGGTATGATAAAGTTGAGATTGAGCCCGTATTGCTCAAGCTTGCTTTCCATGTTACTGTGATAAAAGAGCAAGGCGAGGAGGACGATGTTCATTGGTGGAGTACTCAGCACCTCACATTTGATGAGTCAGTACCAAGATCACCAGGTAAGAATCTCACTTTTGACTTTATTTATCTAACTTGGTACTGGTTCTTGTTTTTTGTCTTTGTGATTGTAATTGCAGAGGAAGATGACAAAGATGGAGAAGCTGCCCCAGAGGCACCTGAGGAGAATAAAAAGAAAGCTACTATCAAGAAGGGAAAGGCCCTAGTTTCAAGTTCTAGCAAAAGGAAGTAGGCTATGGTTCCTCAAAAGTGAAAGATAGAGCCATAAGCAGCTAAGACTGTGACAACTCCTTGATTTTCTTGGAGAAGAAAGGTGGCCCAAACACCAGCAAAAAAACCTAAGCAATTGGATCTTATGATTGTGCAGGATGTGGATAGTTCTGAGGAGTCTGAGGAAGAGGGTTCAGACCCAGATACTAGTTCTAATATGTATTTCAATTCCTCCATGATTTCAATATTATACATTATTATTGCCTTGAGGAATTGCATTTGTGACTTTCTTGCCTTTTGAAAAATAGTTGATACTAGAAAAGGAGAAGATGATATGCAGCCTTTGGATTCTCTTTCCTCTGTATGGTCTTCCTCCACTGAGGAAGATGACTCATTTTGCCTGTAAAACGTACCAATTCAACAAGAGAAGAAGGAACTAACCCCTTCTCCTCCACCAGCTATCCATTCCTCATATAGCCTTCCTCTAGCCATTAAGGTTTGTATGTTTTCCCTTCTTTATGAATTCTTTAAAAAATATTGCTTCTTGATTGTGGTATTGGGGATTTTACTTGTTTTCTTGAACATGACACAGATGATTGGCAACCTTTGCTAGAAGATGATTTTTCTATAGATTTGAGCTTGTTTGATTCACCATCCTCAGAGCAAGACACAAATACAATATTCACTGAGGAAGAGGTTGCCACGGCTAAAAACACTCTAAAGACCTTATTTGCAGAAATGATTGAGGCACTCATTAGCCCATAGAAAGATGATGTTCTTGCAAGCCTTAACACCCTAGAGCGAAGCACCAAGTCAGCATCAGTATCCTTACTCAAAGAAAGAATTTCCTAGAGCTTTTCTCATTTGGAAGAAGTTAGTGCCAAGCAAGTAGAGATTTCAACCAATTTAACCAGCATTGACTAGAAGAAAGATGACTTCATAAAGCAGCAAGAAAAGATCAAAGAAATACAGACTAGAAAAGCTAGGTCCAGAGCTATTTTTGACAGGTTAAGTGTAGATCTTGCTAAAATTTCACTGAACACTTGCACACAACAACACCACAACCATGCATTGCATATGGGAAATAGAAAATATCAATAGAAATACTATCAAAATTTACTAAAAATTCAGCAGACATACTGCCGAAATTTTATTAAAAATCATAGCTTTATTATTATTTTATCTTGAGAAAAATAAAACAAATACTATGCAAACATGAAATAAGCTTCATTTATTTCTTTATAAGCTTGGTAATATGAATTGGCCTTTATTTTGGCCAATAGGCTATTACAATTAGTTTATTACTGATCTTTCCTAGGATAAGGTTCAATTTTGACCCTAATGTTTATCAAGTATACCACATCACCCCTAAGCATTTTTTGAAGGATCAATTAAGCCCCTAACGTTATGAAAAATTGTGCAAATAAGCCCAACACCATTAAACGATGCCATGTTATAAAAAATGGGTGCCATATCATCAGAAATGGGTGCCACATCGTCAAATTAATGGCATTGGGATAATTTGCAACATTTTTTTTATAACGTTAGGGGCTTAATTGATCCTTCAAAAATGTTTAAGGATGATGTGGAATACCTGATAAACATTGGGGTCAAAATTGAACCTTTTCCTGACCTTTCCAACATAGTGGAAAGTATTTTTTTTAGGTACTTTCCATTGATGAACCTTTTGTGTGGTTCTCCTTCTAAACTTTCCAACCAATAAGCATTGACATCCAACACTTGTTGCACTCTAAATGGTCCCTCCCAATTGGGAGACCATTTCTCCAACTCTATGTCTTTTATTCCAGGTGGCATTATAACTTTCTACACCAAGTCACCTACCTCGAATTTATTTTTTCTGATTCTTTTATTGTATGTCCTGGATACTTTCTTCTTTTAGGCAACCATGCAGGTGAAAGCCTTTAGGCGTTCCTCATCAATTTCCTCAAGCTCCATCAATATAGCTTGGGAGTATTCCTTATGAGTCAGATCATTTTTCCTGGAAACTCTCAGAGATGGGACTCATACTTTAAGAGGCAAAATAGCATCATGCCCAAAGGTAAGTGCAAAAGGGCTTGCACTAGTTGCTTCTCTTTTTGAAGTCCTCAAGCATTTTCTCCAGTATGCCAATGATGATTTTGTTGGAAGCCTCCGCTTAACCATTGGCTTGAGCATAATAAGGAGTTGAGCTAAGATGTTTGATACTATAATCTTCCATGAATTTTTCCATCTCTTCCCCAACGAACATAGTTCCTTGATCTGTAGTAATTGTTTGAGGAATCCCAAACATGTGAACAAGATGTTCCTTGATGAAGGTGATGACATCTTGTTGCTCAAATTTCTTCATGGGGATTGCCTCTATCCATTTAGTGAAATAATCAGTGGCCACAATAATGAAGCTATGGCTCTTGGATGAAGTAGGATAAATTTTTCCAATGAGATTAATGGCCCATCTTCTAAATGGCCTTAGTTTCACTACTGGGTATGTATCTCACTAATGGATAGTATCATCAGCTGGTACTCATTCAATGGTTCCATACCTTTGGAATTGGTAACACCCTTTGGAATAAGAGATGCAATCTTTTAAGATTCAGAGCCAATAGTAACCATGCCTCCTAATCAGCTACCTCAACTTCCTTCCCACCAATGCACACCACAAATACCTTCATGGACTTAGTTCATAATCTCCATGGCCTGAGGAAATGAAGGGCATCTCAAAAGTAGTCCATCAAAGGTTTTTCTATATAAGTCTTCCCCACTCAGAACGTACGTCATGGCTTAGGCCCTAACTTTGAATGACACTTTTTGGGAAGGATTTTCAAGATACGCCTAGAGGTCGGCACGCTAATCACTAGCCACATTCAAGTCTGTATTAAATGACTAGAATTGAAGGTATCTTTCTTGAATGAAAGGGTGAGACTTTTTCTGTACCAAAATAAACTTGTGAGTTAATTATTCTGACATTTTCAAACCTGATGCAACTTGAGATAATTCATCAGCTTCCCAATTAGATTCTCTAGGCACATGCATAAAAGAAATATTTTCAAAAGAATCAATAAGCTGAATAACACCAGTAAACTAAAGTGCTAAGGATAAGCTGGTTCATTTATATTCCTAAGACACCTGTTTGATCACCAGTTACGAATCACCAATAACTAGTACTTCCTTAGCACCAAGGTCTTGAAGAATTTCAAGGCCTATGATTAAAGCATCATAGTTCGCTTGATTATTAGTGCAATCAAAGTCTAAAGTGAAACTTAAAACTATTTTGGTACTAGAAAGAGATGTAATTACCACGCCAGCAGCAGCTGATATATCTGTAGAAAAGTCGTCGAACTTGAGGACTCAAGGCTGAATATCCATACCACATACAGGAAGCTCCCATTCCTCAAAGTTTTCTTGAGTTGGATGATAAGCAAGGAAATCTGCCAAAGCTTGACCCTTCACCAGTTTTTAAAGATGATAGACTAATGAGAACTTGATCAAGCTTAGCAGCCATTTCCCAATCTACCCTTACAAAATGAGTATATTCAACATGTACTTCATCCGGTCAGTCTGTAATATTACATAAACTCTGTGTTTCAAAAGATAATACCTCGATTTAATATAAGAAAAATATAAAGTAAGACACAACCTTTCAATTGAGGAATATCTTTATTCAGTAAGAGTTAAAATTTGACTCAAATAATAAATGGTCTGTTCATGGCCCAATGTATTATTTTGAGCTAAGAGACAACCAATAGACTCATAACTAGCAAAGATATATAATTTTAGAGGCATCCCTTCCCTAGAAGAAACTAGTACATGAGGTTTTGACAAATACTCCTTAATTTTATCAAAGGCATTTTAGTGCCACGATTCCTATTTAAAATCACTTTCTTTCTTAAGTTTTAGTAAATAAAAAAATTCTTTTATTTTTCCAGCAAGATTAGAAATAAACCTCCTCATATAGTTGACATGCCCATGAAACCTTTGTAACTCCTTTTTTGTCTGAGGCGGCTTTGCTTCAACCACTGTCTTTGCTTTATTCTTGTCAATCTCCACCCCATGCTGATGCACAAGAACTCTTAGGAAATTTATAGCATGTACACCAAAAGCACATTTCAAAAGATTAAGTTTTAAATTGTAAAACCTATTTCTTTCAAAACTTTTCCTCAAATGGAGTACATGATCAGATGATCTTTTGGATTTTACCACAATATCATCAATGTAAATTTCCATATGGTGGCCAATCAAGTCATGAAAGATGACATTCATGGCCCGTTGGTACATTGCACCACCGTTTTCCTAACTAAAAAGCATAACCAACCACTGGAAGGTCACAATAGCACTAGGACATCTGAAGGCGGTCTTCGAAACATTTTCCTTAGCAATGAAAATTTGATTATAACCTAAAAAACCATCCATGAATGACAAGAGCTTATTCTTGGAGGCAGCATCAATATGTATATCAACAATAGGCATAACATAAATATATTTAGGAGTGGCTAAATTCAAGTCCCTAAAATCAATACATAGCCTAAGTTTACCATTATTTTTCAAAACAGGTACTATGTTAGAAAGCCATTTTGCATACCTGGTTGGCCTGATGAAGCTAACTTTAAGCGATTTTTCAATTTTTTCCTTAACTTTTAATTTTACCTCCTTATACATTCTCCTTGGAGGTTGTTGGAAAGGATGAAGTTCGAGCTTAATAAGGAGGCAGTGCTCAACTATCTCTATAGATAAACCAGGCATTTTGGTATAATCCCAAGCAAAGCAGTTTTTGTATTCATTCAAAAGAAAAATCAGCTCTTTTTTTACTTTTTCTTTTGATACAGCACTAACATAAGTAATTCTTGGCCCTTGGGGAGTGCCAGAATTTATTTCTTCTAGAGGATCTTGAACTTCATGTTGGCTATGTTAAAGGCTTGGGGCAGCCTCCAAAACATCTTCAAGTCGTAGTTCTTCAAAATCCTCAGCAAACTCACCTTCCTCAATGACGTCTGCTTCACACAGTTCCAGATCTTCCTCTATAATTTTATTCAGTGTCTGCTGCATCAGAAGCTTATGAATGGCAGATGTAGCTACTGCTAGCTCCATTTGGGAGTAACTATTCATCAATTTCTTCAATTATAGGACTATCCATCTTTGAGTAAGGCATGATAGATTTCTCTTTATAAATCAAATCAGAATGGTATTGGACTTGTTTCTCCATATCATGCTAGGAAAAATAAGTGTGCTTTGGATCTCCATTCATCTTTTTCCCATAAAATTTTTTAGGGCCCAAATCCACATCATAGAACTTGGCTTTTAACTTATCGGCAGTTGTTGTAAATGGCTTGTTGTCGGCCCAATCCACTTCAACATCGTTACCCTTTCAAAAGAGGAAAAATTGGTATGAAGATGATGAAACACACCATTTGGTATGAATTCAATCTCTCCTAAGTAAAGCATTGTAGTTGGCATTTGATTCCACAACAAAGAAGACTGTAAGTGAATTTCTACTGCCAACAGTGATTTCCATAGACAGAACCCCAGCAACACCAATAACTTCGCCTGTAAAAGCTGAAAAAGTAACATTAGTAGAAATAAAATCATCTTGATTTTTCCCAAGAGATCTTAAGAACCTAAAAGGAATAACATTAATAGCAGAACCATTGCCCATAAGAATTCTAGAGAATGGTTTACTATTCAAGTGATCCTTGATGTACAGAGGCTTGATGTGTTTAGTCATTTCCGTAAAGGGCTTCTCAAGGATGACCCTTTTAGGTTGATCCGGGTGAGTGGCCTGAATCACTACTCCACTTAGATAAACATCTATTGATTTTGGAAATTTTGCTCCTTAAGTGTCAAGGAACTCAAATTCCTCAACATCCTACATCATGAACACCTAGGGAAGCATGATAGAAGTTTTTATACATCCCAAGGATAATATTTTTCATAATCCCCATGTCTTCCTCAGTCTCCATAGGTTCATCAACATCTGCCTCATAACTAGAATTACTGAAGTAAAGGTCCTCAAGGGCCTTTCTATTGAATTTTGATTTTTTACCAAGGATTTGCTGAGGCACCACTTGGATTTGATTTTGTTCTTCCTTAACCCTTATTTCCACAACATTTTTCCTTTAAAGCCTCCTTTTATGGGTATGGGTCAAGCTCTGAGGAAATTTCTTGTGCTGCACTAGGTGCCACTGTTTATTGGTGGGTTGCATAGGATGTGGTACCACAAACCTTAATTGTTTCCTAATGAACCATGGGTCATCCACATCATTATATTTCCAATGATAATTTGAGACACTCCAAGAAGGATTAGTACCATAAAAATATTTTTACTTTTTAATTGAAAAATTGCCATGTTGGCTTGAGAAAATCCACCTTTAGGCTAACTTCTAGACGTTACCATAGTGATTGCCTTGGCGCCAATGATTGAAGGATTTTTTATGATCAAATGAGTTTCTTTTTTAAGTCCAATCACCTTCCTCAGAGTCATCTCCCCAACCAATAGGCTTTATTAAATCCTCGGGGATGTCTGCTGATGGCGGCTTACGGTACTTCATCAAAAAAATTGAATTTGCTAGAGGGTTGGCCAAGGGTATCCAAATTCTCTTCCTTCTCTTCGAGCTCCTTCTTAACTTTCAAAAAGGCTCTAAGATCAGTGTCAATTATGTTGATGGAAGCAACCAGTGGGAATGGCTCTTCCTCAATCAACATGGAATTCTTCTTCTCTGGGAATTTCAACAATCCCTTATTGATTTGATCCTATACCACATTCTTAAACACCCAACAATCATTAGTGGAATGGTTGTAAGAATTGTGATACTTACAATACTCTCTTCCTTTCAATTCCTCCTTTGTTGGAAGTTTGTGGTCTAGAGGAAGCTTGATGAATTTCTCCTTGAAGAGGAAATAAAATATCTGATCAGTTTTTGAGACCTTAAAAGTGTACCACATCTGGGGATTTGAGCCTTGGGATTTCTCCCAAGCCTCTAGGGATTTCTTCTCCAGCAGTAGGCACACATAGGTCCTAGTATTAGCAAGATCAACAATAGCAACTTCAGCATTGGAAACCTTTTGGAAATAGGTTCCCATTAAGGTCTTTGATTCTCTTCCCTGAGAAATTCTTCATACTCATTAACTTTGGCAGTAAGCTCATAAAAGTCTCAAAACTCCATACCTTGAAACTTCTTTCTCAGCTCAATATCGAGACCCCTTTGAGCCATTTTTCCATATTCGGTTTTTGGCAGGAAGATTTTACATCTAGTCCTTAACTTTTTGAATCGTGCAATGAAGATGCCAACCATTTCTCCAGCTCTTTGAGTCACCCTAAATAGTTCAGCAATGGAAACCTCTAGTTCATCCCTAAAGAACTGAGTGTGGAACTGACACTCCATCTTCTGCCATGTAAACACAAAATTCCTAGGGAGGGTAGCATACCAAGTAAAAGCAGTACCAATTAAGATATTAGGAAATAATTGCAACTTTAAATTGGAAAATTTTTCATTATTTGCTAATTCACCACATTGGATGGTAAAACGAGCAATATGTTCAAGTGTAGATTGTCCATCTTCCCCAGAGAATAAAGAAAACTCATGAACACGATAACCCCTTGGGTAAGGATTATCTTGGTCAATCATATTGGGATATGCCTTATGAAATTTGGGTCAGCCCACTTTATAAAGACCAGGACTGTATAGCTCTTGCACCACATCACACACAACATCCAAATCAACTCCTCCCATTCTTGGATCTTTAGGAAGTTGCACAAAAGTTTGGGGAAGTGGCATACCAGTCTGAGGAACTGGCATATACCCCTGAGGAAAGTTGCCCCCTAAGCCTCTATTCTCCTATTCCTAAACTCCGAGATGCACAGAAGGATTAGTTCTGTAAAAAATTTATTGATTAGGCCTGTTATTATTAGTAACATTAGTATTATGGCAAGTAGAGCTGATGTGATTATTAATTTTGATAGGTCCAACCTCTTCCCTTCTATGAGGAGGTTTGCACTTGTCATCAGTGGCCAAAGGAACTCCTGAGGAAGGTCTCACGGAATTAGCAGTTTCATCTTATGCCACTGATTTTGAGGTGTTTCCATGTTTCGATGGTTGATCATCATTTGCAGAAAGAGATTGTAGTAGATCATTCATAATTTTATCAAAATTACCAAAAGTATCTAACATAATACTGTTGACTTGTTTGATTGAACTCACCACCTGAGGAATTGCCTTTTGTAGTGCTTGGAACTTGTTAAAACTTTGAGAACCAGTGTTCTCACTAGTATCTTCAATGATTTTCAAGCTACTATCTCCCATCATATCGATAGGAGATTTGTCTCTGCTTCGGCTCTGAGGAGTCAAAGCTTCTTAGAATATTCATCACCCGATTCCTTAGGCATTTTTTTGGGTGACATTCCAACATTAATTTCTTTTCCATTATGTAATTTCATCATAGTGAAACAAGGTCCCATTGGGCATGCCAAAAAGACTGTTGTTTATAAAATCTCAAACTTATGGGTGTCCTAGAGAAGAAGTTCCTCAAATGTAAATAACCCGACTTCTGTTCAAACGAATGCGGATTCCCAAATGCCTTTACCACAATTTGTTTGGATTTCACTAAACTTTGATTGTAAATTAGAGATGAAATTTGGAATTGAAAATTGAAAGCATGTTTGTATTGATTTCTTGCAATTTGGTAATTACAATAAACTAAAAACACTGGGAAAATATGAAATTCGATGATTACAGTAAAGAAAAAAAATTGCTTGAGGAAGTGCTAAAATTTAGAAAATAAAGCTGTGAATTTGAGTTGATTGATTAATAAGTTGTTGATTGTTGTTGTTGAGTTATTGTGTTTGATAAGTTGTGTTTGATAGATGATATCTTGTGTAAATGTTTGTGTCTACATTTTATATTACTTCTCCAGCCAAAAGATGGAACACCAGCAGTCTCTGAGGAAGACATAAATGAATAGTTATGGACTTTATTTTCCTTTGTCTCTAAGTATCTGTATCTGGAACTTTCTGATGTTGACATAATGCTGACTCACTTTTTGAGTTGGTGATTGAGCTTAATTATTTAATTGGGCCAATAAACCTAATAAATAATTTATTTTAGGCCAACTATTATTTAATTTAATTTATTTATTTTTCAAAGCTCAAAATTCTAATTTAGGCGCAAACAACATGCGTCTTGGACCAAACACATCGCGTGCATTTGGCAAAAAACTCATGTGTTTGGGCCCAAACATGTGCGTTTGGCTTAAACATGTGCATTTTGGGCCTGGTTACTGGGCCCAGTTTTCTGGATCCGGTTCGGTCTGATTCAATTCAGTTTTTAGATTTTCTGAGTCTATTTATGGTCTAATTTTGGCGTAGTTTGAAACGTTGCGCTCGTATTAACGGACCATATTTAATGGTATAGAAATTAGGGTTCACAGACCCCCTTAGTAGTCTCATTTTGTAGAAAATATGACTGATTCATTTGAGCTCACACTTCTCAAATTCTCTCAAATTTCTCTTCTTCCACCTTTTTGATTCAACAAGCAGTTTCTTAGATGATACTAGCTAAGAATATTTAGGAGGAGAATATTTTGATGCTTCAGGACGCATCTTTGGAGGGTGAGGATATTCCTTCTTTCGATGACCCACAACTCCGTACGACTGAGGAGGAACTATTGGGCGACTTGCGTGATTTATCTATCGATCAACCATGCCCTAAATTTGTTATTCTTCTACCTTAGTGGGATACCTCTGATCATTTGTTGATGGATTGTGTGGACCTTGGTATGCCCATGAATGGTCGATTACTGCAGAGTCACCATGAGCACTCAAGCTGGCGAGGCTTCCCTATGATATTTATTTTCTCTCTCTTTTTTCTTTTTCTCTGCCATGTGATTTTTTGTGCATTTTCTACTATTTATTACATTTTATTTTTTTTCAATATGCTCTCTTTTTTTCAATATTCTCTATTTTTTAGGCATATTTATTTGTTCCACTCATATTTTATTTTCAAACTAAAAACAAAAAAAAGTTAGAATAAATAAAAATTGAAAATAATGAGACTGAATTTATACCTGTAGAGTGCCAACTCTAATCAAAGAGGTGCTAGGTTACAGCTTGGTAGGGTGATAGCCTTTCTCCGTTGTTTTGAGGATGTGGCTCGTCACATCGACCCTACGCATCTAGAAGGTTAGATGAGTCTAGATGTTGAGCATGCTCCAGACAAGAGCTTGATCTTCTCTCTAGCTGAGAGGTGGTGGCAGACCACCAACACGTTCCATTTATCTGTGAAGGAGATGACCATGACCCCTTTTGAGTGGACGTGTCTGACGGGTATGTGCTTTGGTACTACACCCATTACTTTTGATACAGTGTTGAGACTAAAGCATGATGTGATCAATTTTCTCACGGATTTCTTGCCTCAGAATTCTATTGGGTTGGTTTACAAGATCGACTTATTGGAGCTCCTATCTCGAATTGATTTGGAGTAGTATTTTGTGGATCAGTGTGCCAGAGTCTGCTTATTGATCATCCTATCTACCATATTTTTGTATAATGAGTTCAAATGGGGTGACTTAGGGATTCTAGGCTCATTAGAGGACCTGGACATGCTTGGTGATTATGACTGGGGAGGAGCCGCACTAGCCGCGACGTACAGAGGGATGGACATTCTGTCTAGAGTTAAGGGATTAGGTATCCCATCGACTGCTATAGTGTGCAAGGTTAGTATTTCCCTCATTCTTTATGATGCTTTGACTTTTGCCAATTTACTATCTTATTTCTTTGCAACTTTTGGC
This sequence comes from Codiaeum variegatum, assembly GCA_948294925.1. Taxonomy (NCBI): domain Eukaryota; kingdom Viridiplantae; phylum Streptophyta; class Magnoliopsida; order Malpighiales; family Euphorbiaceae; genus Codiaeum; species Codiaeum variegatum. The sequence goes on from CAOJBK015368598.1 coordinate 11,594, forward strand.
TTTTTCTCATATTTGTGAAATCGCCCCCAGAACCGTTCATAGATCTCAAGTTCTATTCCCGATAGGGAGGATGTGGTATAGGGAGTCATGGTTTCCAGAGTAGGTTAGCTTCTCTTTTTATGACTACAGGTGCATATTGGCCACAATGACTGAGGTATGTTATGGATAACTTTAATATTTTTGCCTTTTGCATATTTCTTATTTTTTACTGGTGTCTTGTCACCTTTAGGTTATTTGGAGGCCTTTTAATCATACCTCACTTGGAGATATGGCTCCCTTTTATGTTGGCACCACCTTTACCCAGAGATGAGTTCTTATAGGCTCATCTATTTTGATGGAGTTCTTCCTAGGGGAGCGCGTGATGGCTCAGTCAACTGGGGAGAGGATTGTACCTGCCGATCCTCCTATGCAGATGAGAGAGCAAGTGTCTGCACCTTTTCAAGCCTATTAGAAAGTAGGGAGGGCCATAGAGGATTATCTGATTATGGATGTCTCATATCCAGATTTTATGATGGCCTGTTTGACGGTTGGTATGCCCCCACTTCATGATGGGCAGGGCCATACTCCAGTAGCAAGTATTGCAGCTACCCCTAGACTGCTTCTGCTTAGAGGTGGAGCCTTGGTGGTGAGGGTAGTCATTAGTTTGTGCCTCATTATAGTTCTACTTCATCATACATATGTGCCTCTACATCCCACATTCCTGCTAGCTCTAGTCAATCGTAAGTTGTTATTCCCCATATTATTGATCAAGTATTCTACACTGATGCGGTGGCTGTGAATAAGATCCATTATATGGGTTATGATTACTTATCGGGCGTGCCTCGAGTGGAATTTCCCAGGTTCCTGACATGGTAAGTCACTGATCCTTTGAGCATTCTTGTGTTCTCTGTCAACAGTTTTTTATTTTTCATCCTTTTTTTTTTGTAGGTTCCTGGTGCGATTCATGTCTAGTGCATTGATACCCATTAAAGGGTGATATACAACCTGAGTACCACTCTTGCAAAGCTGAGCATCCTGAGGAACTAGAGAGACCTGAGGATTTTCAAGTGACGTGGCATGTAGACTGAGGAAGATGATGATGAGGAGGGTGGCGGTGATGATGCATGATCATGTTTGACCTATTAGGGCCCCTGTTGAAGGCTTTGTAAAAACATTTTGTTTATTTGTATCTCGAACTTTGCTAATTTTATGAAAATTCAGAAAATTTTCATTGTCTTTTTTATGATTTTCTATTTTAAGAAATAATTTTTTCTGGAAAATTCGATTTCGAAAGATTTTGATCGAAAATCGAGCGAAGATGAAATCGGGTTGAGTCGGAATGAATCGTCACGACGAGTCGGGTCAGCGTGCGAGAGAACTGACATGTGGCATCCAAATGTATGTGTTTAGCCCTGAATGCATGTGTTTGGGCCTAAATACATGAGTTTACTCCTAAACGTGTGCGTTTTGCCCTGACTCTTGCATTCAGCCTTTCGAACTCTGTCTTTCTACCTCGATCTTCATGCCACTATAAATACGCGCATTAAAATTAATTTTTGACTTAGAAAATCACAGGAAAAACAATTTGTTTAAAGAAAAAGTGAGTTTCTTTTCATTTCACCCACAACATGGAACCCTTTTTTAGTCACACAATGAATAGCTGGTGTAAGAAATTAGACCAAGTGTGCAGAATCAACCTCAGGAAATATTGTATGAGTTCTCTACCAACGCTTAGGGGTGTGAAAATCGATTGGGACTTTCTGAATGTCTGTATTCAGTTTTGGGATCCTGTTGATCACATTTTCCATTTTGGGGCTAGCATGGATGAGATGTGTCCGACTTTTGAGGAATTTTCTTATTTGCTTGGTTTGAGTCTTGAGGCTGACCTAGCTGTTCCCGTTGAATGGATAGGCTATTTTAATTTGTTTGCACAAATTTTGGATTTGATCACTGAGGTTGCTTCAGGTATGGAAAAGGATGATTTTGTTGACCTACCTACCTTGGTTGAGATGTTTTTGGAGAAGAGGGAGAATGATCCAGTTTGGTTAGCCAGGAGGTTAAAAGCTTATACATTAGGTTTGACTACAGGCCTTATCTTTATTGGCCCAATTGGATGGGAAGAAGCTAAGGTAGATGAGCTGATACCCCAAATGGGTGCAGAGAAGTCAATTGTGGGCATGATCTTGGCTAAAATACAGCTGAGCCTTGATCATCATTATAGCACAAAGGGACTTTGGTCCATTAGCCCAATTTTGCTCCAGGTACTTAGACCCTTTTCTGCTTGTCTATTTTAACATGTCTTGAGGCTATTTTTTATTTGTGTATTTCCTGTCAGATTTGGCTAAGAGACCATCTAAAGATTATTCTTAGACCTGATAAAGGAGACTACTCTACATCTTGGTACTGCACTCAAAGTATTGTTATCTGTTTTTCCATTGAGAAGGATTAAATCAGTTGGCTGTTGGAACTAAGTCCTTCTGATTTGCTTTGGAGACCTGATTGGCATGTCATTAAGCAGTTCATGCCATGGAGCCATGGATTCAAGCATGTGTATCTACATGGTTTCAAGGAAGTGTCTTAGTATCAGGCTACTAGAGTTCTTTGCCATACAGGCCATGATTAGGATGTGCCCCCAGATGGCCCGCTTTTCGCAACTATGTTTCTGAATGACCGAGTGGCTAGAGCAATAATTTCCTATTGGATTCGAGACTTTACAAGGCCGATGATCATCCCAGGTAATGACTATGGCAAGCTTCTAGAGTATCTCAAGTGGTGGATTGGGGCATGCTAGCCATAGGAGAAAGCAAAGAGATATGCTCTATTGACTGAAATTGAAGGCTGAGTCTGAGTTTAGCCTTGGGGAAATAAGACTTTAGAAAAATAAAACCTTGTTTATCATATTTTACTTTTTTTTTGTCTCAAGTATCTTGTTTTGGATGTTCTAAAAGATGATTAAGACCTCAATAAAACATATTTTACCTTAATAAGATTTTACTTTTGCCTAAGCTGCTCTTTTTGGGTTTTCAACTTAGCGAGCTGTCTTGATTGTTGCCTAGACTGCCTTTTCGATTTTCAGTCTAGCAGGCTATATCCTAAATCTTGCCTAAGCCACCCATTTGGGTTTTCAGCTTAGCGAGTTTCATTCTTTTTTTAATTTTTTATTTATTTGCTTTTAACTCTTGCACGCAATGTTAAAGAGCCCAATTGAGATGAAAATTTGATTTTTATTAAATGCTTTGGACTGTGCATGTAAAGATTACTTACGTATCTCTTTACAAAATATTTTGAAAAGTGAAGTACATGATAATTTTGGAGAATCAAGTCCACATAGTTCTTGTTACAGAAATGTGATGATGCCTGAATGCATGCTCATGCAACAAGAACACTATATCAAGTACTTCTTAAGCTGGTCAAGATTTTTTAGACGGTTGAATTCATTGCCATCAACATCCATCAGTATGATACCTTTGACTGATATGATCTTTCAATTTTGTATGGTTCACTCTAATGAGGTCTGAATTTTCCTCGAGGGTCTTGGACAACTTGGCTAATTTCTTTGAGGACTAGGTCACCTTCTTGAAGATTACAACTTTGGACCTGTTTATTGAAATGCTTGGCAAGCTTTATCTAATAATTCTGTGTATGGTGAAGTGCTTCCAATCTTTTCTCATCGATCAAGTTGAGTTGATCATAGTTTGCATGTTGCTAGTCGAGTTTGGAGATCCGGACTTCTTAAAGACCTCTAGCTATCTGAATTTCCAACTCTATAGAGAGGATTGCTTCCATTTCATAGACTAGTGAGTATGGTGTGGCTCTGGTAGCTAACTTATATGTCATTCTATACCCATGGAGGGCGCTTGGCAAGTACAGATGCCAAACTTTATAGTCACTGATCATCTTCTGAAGCATATTTTTTCGTGCTTTATTGGTAGCCTCGACTGAGCCATTGGTTTGAGGTATGTATGAGGAAGACCTATGATGTTCTATCTTTTCCTCTTTTTTTTTAGGAGAGTGACTACCTCTTTCTGAAAGTGGGAGCTGTTGTTTGAGATGATCTCATGCGGAACACCATACCTTGCGATGATGTTGGTTTTGATGAACTTGGCCACCTTCTTTGAATCTAAGATTTGGTAAGAGGAAACCTCAACCCATTTGGTGAAATAGTTTATGGCTACTAACATGTACTCATGGCCGACAGATGACTAAGGTGAAATCTTATCGATGACGTCAATACCCCAAAAAGCAAATGGCCAAGGAGTGGAAATTGGATTGAGAGGTGAAGAGCAGAGCTTCTGGAGCTTTGCATATTCTTGAAATTTAGGGCACCTTGGGGCTAACCGTGCATAGTCCCATTCATGGTGAACCAATAGTATCCTTAGTTCATGGTTTTTCAAGATAGTGTCCAACCATTCATGTGGGTGCCATCTGTCCCACCATAGATCTCTTCCATGGTCTTTTTGGCTTCTTCATTTGAGACGCATCTCAGGTGGATGCCATTCAAGGTTTTCTTGTAAAGGATGTCACCTTTGGGGATGTAACCATTAGCCAGCTGCCTAATGGTTCTCCTTTCTAATTTAGAGTTACTTTCATGATATTCACCCTTCATGAGGTAGATGTAAATGTCCCAGTACCAAGACTTTTCCTCGACTTCTTGGATATTCATACAGTGAGCTTGGAAATTTGATTGACGCTTGATGCTTATCGAAATGGGAAGGATAATGAACCTATCACGTATCTCTATCATGGATGCTAGGATGGCCAGTATGTCGACAAATCTATTCTGAGTTCTTGGCAGGTAATGGAAGGGTAAGAGATCAAAGCTTTTAGCCAACTCACTATAACAAAATCGGTATTTTGGGATGACAGCAAAATGTCCCTAAACATTAGAAAAACATCCCAAATGGTAATGTGAGGCGAAAATAAAATGTTGTATCGGACGTCTCAATATCTAAGTCGTTGATAGTTAATAGTCACGAAATTTCAAAAACGTCCTTAAAGGTTGACCTTTTTTAGACAAAAAATATCATCTCAGATCCTCATGGATTTGGCTAGCTCCTTATTTCATAGACGAAAACTGTCGTCCCTGTATATTTTTATTTGAGGCATTTTTTTTGTTACGTCTCTAAACATTTATTTTTTGGGACGAAAATAATTGTCACACATAATCACGAAACTTACTACCTCATTGTATTTGGGACGAAATATTTCGTCCCTAATGGATATAATTAGGGACGTTTTCAAAAACGTCCCCGGTCATTTGGCTTTTGAGACATAAATTATCATCCCAAATCTTCACGAGTATGAATTATTCTTAATAGTTACAGACAAAAATATTCATCTCTAATAAATCTTTTTAGGGATATTTTCTATACATTTTTTTAATACAATTTAATTTATTTAATATTATTTTTTCTATTTTACTAAAATATTAGAGATTTTCAATAAATACTTGAAAAAATATTTAAAAATTTTAATTTCATTAGCCCATTCAAGTAATAACAGAATCTAATGTGTACTTAATACATATTGTAATGTTAATAAAGATCAATGGTACTATAACAAAATAAAGTATTTTCCTAAACATAGTTTGACTACATTTCTTAAAGATTTAAAACTTCCTATTTGCGCTTCCATTTTTGAAGCACCAAAATCTTCATGGGAAAAAATAACAAAAAGAAGATAAGGAAAATACAATACTTGAAGAATGAGCTCCTATTGTCATCATCTCAGCATGCTCGATAGGCATTCATGTCCAATCTACACAAAAAAAATCTTAATAAAAAGAAATCAACATAAAGATAAAAGAATTCATTAGGATCAATTGTGTGATCATGGTATGTGTCCATGCATGTGCAAGTAAAGCAAGGCTGCTTTTATGTGTGATCATTGTTATCAACATAAAGATAAAAGAATTCATTAGGAACAATTGAAATCACAGTGGAATGGTGGAGATTTATTGATCTTGGAAACACCTTGAATATATTGTATTTTACATTATCATGATCATTTGGTGCTTGTTAAATGAATAACAAGAGAAGAGTTATGCAAATAAGCTTAAATTTGAAAAGCACCTAAAACACGGAAACACTTGTGACTTGGCACTGAAATATCTCTTCTTTAAAAAAAATGCAAAATGATCATAGTTTTAAAAATGAGCATCTTTCTAACAAGCTAATATCAAAGCAAAAGAAACATCATATATAAGTTATATAATGAGTAGATAACCCATCACTCTCATCGCTGCCTATGTTTATTGGCATTTGATACAAGCTAAAAACCTAATAGAACATCAGAAACCTAAAAACATAATAGAAATGCAGATCACAACAGAACAAAAAAACACAGTAATAACCATCAAGAAACAAAGTAGAACACAATAAAAAAGCATAACAGTATGCTCCAGGAAACAACAGTAGAACACAACATAAGCAAAATACAGCAAGACACAACAAAGTACAACATAAAACTCAGGAGGCAATAATTAATTTTTTCTCCAATCCACAACTACTAATAATTAATATAAAGGACCAAACAAATAGAAGATATTTTAAATTAATAAATCTTACTCTTCTTCTTTCGAATGGTCACTACTATAATCTGGTACAAGTCAATGTAAGAGATTTTCATGCTTTGCTAAAATGGCCTCCCTTTTCTCTCCCTTCTCAATTTTTTTGTTCAACTTTTCTTAAAGTTGGTTGTTTTCAGCTTTAGACCACTCTAGTTTCTCTTTAAGTTCCTGCATTATCAAATAAGTAGATGAAATTTCCTTGACAGTTTTTGATCCAAACCCTAATCACTTAATGCATCCTGATCTAGTACCCAATACTTGATCACATATATAATTAGGACTAAGTTGACACCCCTCTTTGGTTAATTTTGCCAACAATTCTTGCATTTAGTTCTACACAAAGAATAAATAGTTACATTTCAAACATGGGTATTAAACACTAAGTAATTAATACATAACTTACAACTTACATATGTTGCCTCTGCCTCAATAGATTTCCAACCTTTACTAATAGAAAAATTAATGTGCTTATACAAAGTGATTCTATCACACTTTTCTCCATTTGCTTGTTGTTTGGTCTGTTGCATATGTTACATAATTAAATAGTTATCCATTACTAGAAATTATAAAGGTTAACGTGTCAAAATTCTTATAATCTCATTTCGAACAACAACAAATGCTCGCGTTTCTTGATTATGTGGGGTCTTCTTCTTTGATCTACTTTCTACAACTTTTTTGCACTTTTCCTATAACAAATTACATAATGTTATTTCTCATTTAAATATATGAGAGAATTCACACCTTCACATTTGATTTGGACCAATAATCGCATAAGGCTTTCCATTGGTCACTAGTCACTTTTTCAGGTGGATGTTGACGGGCTTGCTCATCAGACTCAAATGTCTTGTAATAGTTATGTAGATTGTATCTATAATGTCTAACCGACCACCTAGAATGCCATTTACATTTTGAGTAACCCTTGAATAAAAAAATAAGCCTGGAACGTCTAATATCATCTAAAATAAATAAAAAAGAAAATAAGCAAATATCATGTAAAAAGGGATTGAACTTGAGGGAATTTTAAAAAAGTTAATAATGTAAGAACCTAAATTGATAAATTGATCAATAATGGTAGAATCTTAAAAGGAATTGCAGAACAAAACAATGACTTGCTTGTGTAATAAATTCACCAGAAGCAAATCATATATATGCATTGCAAACATTTAAAGTGTAGAAATCCATCCCTAAGGATCAAATCTATTATCTGATAGTGAAAACCAAATGAAACAACCAATAGAAAATATCTAATGAGGCAATTAATGGTTTTCATTTCATTTGCATGATAAGAATGTAACTAATCAGGTGCATCAAATAAAAAGAAAAACTATAAATTAGCCAAAATTCAGCTTAAAATGAAGATCAAATTCCTATAGTCAGCACATGTAATATCACTTTGAAATAAAACATAACAAATTGAAACAGAGTAAGACGGAAGTGTAAGCACAATAATTCATAGTATTTTTAAAACAAATAAAGAAAGAACGAAAGCACTACTTGCTTAAAAAATTGAAAAATCAAATTCAGAACTAGTAAAATTCATCAATAACCAGATTAATAAATTAAAAATCCCCACAGATATGAAAGCCTAACTAATCTTAAAGCTCCAAAATGTAACTAGAGTATTTTTCAAGTATTAAATATCATAAAAAAAAATTAAAAGCTTACATTAATTTGATCATATGCAACTTGTATTTCATTTTTCTTGAAATCTGAAAATGATACTGGACACATGTTGAATTCGTGAGATACAATCCCAATCTCACTTGAAAGTTTTGTTGATTGAACTTTGTCTAAAGGTCTACCTTTAATAGAATCAATGATTACTTCAAGCTTCTTCTTACTTGCATCATTAATTCTTTGCAACTCTTTGCCTATTGTTGGACCTCTTACTCTTTTCTTTGAGGTGGAAGCTGTCACCAACCTAAAAAAATCATAAAGTGAAACAAATAAAAAGGTTGAGTAAAAATTTAGAAATTGGCCAAATAAAAAAGATGCTTTAGACTTTCAACATGTGAAGGCATCATGAACTTATTAATTGCATCAGCAGGAGCAAATAAAATGAGATTAAAGAAAAGTGGTTTCTCAATTATAGGAAATGAAATTGGAAATGCCTAATTATAGTAGTGTCTCCAGAAAAAATCTTATGCAATTATAAGGCATCCATTACTAGACCTTATGGGATAAGTCTTCTAATGAAGAACAAAAATATTTAGCAACTGTATTACCTAATAAATAGAATAAAACAGTAAGCCATAAAAACAAAACAACATAACCCAGAATTTGAAATGAGTCAAAAGTGGAATAAAATATCTCAAAAGGTAGCTTTATAGAGAATTAAGTGTGTTAGAAGTGAGAATAAGTAGTTGAAGTCCATAAATAAGTCCAAAATAGTAAAAACCACTTAAATGGTACTTATATAAGAACATCAAAAGGAAATTTCCTAATCGGTTATAATAAAAGAATAGAAAGGGCAAGAGTAAATCTTCCTTAGAATGCTTTTAGAAAGAAAAATATTATGAATATGAAACTCATAAATCAAGATTCAATCTTTTCCTATGTATCATAAGAGCAATGATTAGTAAACAATTAAGATGGGTTTCATTTGCAACCTTTAATAAATAAATGAGGTACCAACAAACTCAAAGTCAACAAACCAAGATAGAAATCTAAAAATTTTCATTGAATTGATCAAAGGATAATAATTTAATTAAAATGTATTAGTAGAATACCTAATTCACTTTCATTGTTATGCAATAAATTATCTTGATTCAAAGATGCAGCATTTTCACTTCTTGATGTAGACCTGTTCGACTATTCTGATGATGTAGAATTTCACACATTACTTGACAGCTGATTTTATGAAGATTTTGATTTTCTCGATACTGGAGGCATTGTACTTTACCTCCTATAAAAAATAATTTATTACAAATATATAACATATAATAATATACAAAATAATACCATAATAATAAAACACTATAATTTTTTAGAAGCAATTTCCTTTTAGTTCATTAATTTTAAAGGAAAAATCAACTTGCTCAAAAAAAATAATAACAAAGCTAGCAAAAATATGAATACATCACTAAAGGAAAAAAGCAACAATTGGAAAACATCACAAAGGCAACCAAACTAATAGCCCTAATACTAACCCTAAAAACACTAGTAATCATCATCACTATCATCTACATTGACATCACTTTCAAGTGTTTCATCCATATCAGTACAATATTCATCTAAAGGCTCATCTTCATCTTCATCATTCACTAAAAAATCATCAACTTGCCCATCTCTTATGTTTTGCACTCTATTTCCATCAATACTATGGGGACTGGGATCATCTCTATGCAAAATTTCTACTTCATGGTCTTCAATGTCAACAATAAATTCATTTCTATTTGATTCCACCTCTTGGTATGCCTTATTACTAATATCTATTTCATCTTCTAATTCTTGGACATCAAAAACATGTCTATGTTGAAATTATTGGACAACATGCCAATCAGCTCACAAAGTTGTGTCGTCGAGATAAATTACTTATTTTGCTTGTCAAGCTAATATAAAAGGGTCATCCTCGTACCAAATTTGGGTAACATTAACACTAATAATCTTGCCATCTACACGGATGCCGTTTCTTCTATCACCTAAGTTAAACCATTACATTTGAAAACAAAAACTTTTCTCCCTTTAATATAAACTAACTCAATAATATTGTCAAGAACACCATAAAAGTTAATAGCCTCATCTTTATGATTCTCTTCAATAATAATCCAATAATTTTGGCTCTTCAAATGACCATCACGATCCATCATGTGGAATCGCACTCCATTAATAATAAATCCCGTATATTTGTTTACACATATGTGCAGACCACAAGCTAGAGAGTATAATGCCTCTGCTGCTTCTAGTTTCTTATGATTATATAATTGTATCATCTACAAAATGAAAAGCAAGATTTGTAATGAATTGGATACATATAATAAATACATACAAGGCCAAATAGGTAAATGAATTACTTACATGTCGCCTAAACCACAAAGCAAATGTAGCTTTATGTCGATTCTCAATGTTAGAGGCATCTTCATTCTTAATCTCCTCCTTATGTTTTCTTAGGGAAAAATTGGTCAAAAGTTTAACACTTATTTTGCAAGGTTCATCACAATATTAAAGTTCATTGCTACTTACTGAATAAATGGTTCGACTTCTTCATAATTAGTTAAAATGAACCAATGAGTCATGTCAAGTTCTTCTTTTGATAACTCATCGTATTTTATTGCTCCAATATGTCTAAATCCTTGTGAGAAAATTGGTAATCCACCATCAATGGCAACATCAAAGTTTCACTCGTCTCAATTAAATTGAGTCTCAATTCTTTGCTAGTACATTGAATAAAAAGTCAAACACTTCTTGGCAATATAAGCTTCTGCAATTGAACCTTCAGGTTGAGCTTTGTTCCTCATAAATTGCTTAAGAGTGACTAAGAATCTAAAAAATACAAGTGTGACATTTTAAACTTAGTGTTCTTTTAAGAAAAAAATAATAATAAATAAGGGATGATATTACCTTTCAATAGGAAACATCCATCGATATTGAACTAGCCCACAAAACTTGGCTTCAATTAGCAAGTGAATTGTTAAATGCATCATCACATTGAAAAAAGGAGGAAAAATCATCTCAAGCTTGCACAATATCAATACAATGTCCTTTTCCATTTTTTCTATCTCATCCAACCTCAATGTCTTACAACATAATTATTGAAAAAAGCCTCCTAATTAAGCCAATGTGGTTGATACATCTTTACGCAAGCATCCACGGATACCGATAAGAAATAGTTGTTGCAAAAGAACATGGCAATCATGACTTTTTAATTCGGATACCTTCCCGTCGCTCACATTGGCACAACGTGATATGCTAGATGCATATCCATCTGGAAACTTTACTGATTTTAAAAATTGACAAAAGTCTTGCCTTTCTTTTTTTGACATTATGTAACAAGCTGATGGCATATCATATGACCCATCGTCTCTTTTCTTCGAATGCAATTCCATCCTTATATTCAAATCTTCCAAATCTAGTCTACCTTTTACAACATCCTTTGTTTTCCTTTCAATGTTCAATAAAGTCCCCAACACATTGTCACATATATTTTTCTCGACATGCATGACATCCAAATTATGCCATAACAGTAAGTTTTTCCAATAAGGCAAATGAAAAGAATACTTTTATTTGTCCAATTCAATTCTTCCTGGCTACGTTTTCGTTTCCTATTAATGGGATGCTTTCTAGGTATGACATCTTTGATGTGAGCTAATTGTTGTAATAAGTAATTATTAGATAAATGGACAGGTTGTGGTCTGAGTTCTAGTTTACCATTAAAGTTTCTACTTCACCACCATTTACGATCATGAGACAAGAATCGACAAGGTCCCATATAACATATTTTGCTTCTCAATCTTAATGAACTTGTTTGATAGGTACAAGTAGGGCAAGCCATATAGCCTTTAGTGCTCCATCCAAAATAATTACCATAGGCTGGAAAAGTCATTTATTATCCACAAAATAGCTTCATGCATTTAAAAATGTTCTTCAAAAGAGGCATCATAGGTCAGCACACCATCTTGCCAAAGTTCTTTAAGCTCATCTATTAATGGTTGCAAATACACATCAATGTCTTTTCCATGTGAGTTTTGACCATGAATGAGCAAAGACAACATTAAAATGGCTCCTTCGTACATTTCAAAGGTGGTAAGTTGTATGGAGTTAAGATCACTGGCCATATGTTGTAAGGATTGCTCATGTGACCAAACGAATTAAAACCATCTATTGCTAGTCCAAGTCTAACATTGCGACAATCCTCTACAAACCATGGAAACTCAATGTCAAAATGTTTCCACACTTTAGGGTTTGCTGGATGTTGCATCAAATTTTCATTATTAATTAGCTTCTCCTTGTGCCACCTCATATCCATTGTCGTCTTCTTTGACATAAACAACCTTTGTAATCGTGGTTTTAAAGGAAAATATTGTAAAATCTTATAAGGAATTTTCTTGCCTTTCCCATCATTAACTTTCCATCTTGAAGTACCACAAATAGGAAACTCTTCATGATTTTTGAAATCCTTCCAGTAAAGAATACAATCATATTTGCAAGAATGAATGGAAATGTATCCTAATCCCAACTCCCGCAGCATAGATTTTGCCTCATAATATGACTTTGTAAGTGTTTCATCTTTAGGTAATATTGTTTTCAAAAACTCCAACAACATATCAAAAGACTTATTGCTCTACTTATTATACACTTTCAAGTGTAGCAAACTCACTACAAAAGACAACGTTGAACTTGAACAACCGAGATACAATTCTCATTATACTTCTTTTAACAACTTCTCAAAGCTATCTTTTATCATTTGAAAGGCATTATGCACACCTCTACTATTGTTATCTGGATGGAAACTATTTAAATAACCATCCATGTCATAAATCATATCTTGTAACCCATCATCTTCATCATCACCTTCCTTAATTAAACCTTTATCCATGCCAATCCTGACATCATTTGACTCACAAGACTCCCCATGATAAATCTACCAAGTATAAAACTTATTTATACTCAGAAATAACAGATGATTATGCATTACCTCTTGGCTATGAATACGCACATTTAAACAATCTATACAAGGACACCAAATATCACACTCTACACCTATATATTGTTTTACAAAATTTATAAATGTTTGTACTCCTTTTACATGCTCATAAGAAAATCTTTGTGCATTCATCCAACTTTTATCCATGATTCTATGGCAAATAAAGAAATAACGAATTGATTAAAGCAAATGCAACTATAAAATTTAATATTGTTCCTAATCACTTAAATATATTAAAATGACTGTTAATTCCAAAGTTAAGTACTTTGTAGTTTATATCTAATAGTTTATAGCACGAAATATCCTTTAGATAAATTAATGCTTTAGTTTGTGAATTTTAAGTACTTTGTTGATTAAAGCATATGTGGTACTATAACCATTGTTTTGCTTATATAAGCATATGTCTAATGGTTGCTTATATAACCATTCTTATTAAAACTTTTAAGAGTTCAAAACTAACATTTAGAAAGTATAAATAGAACCTTTTTAGGAACAGTAACTTTAAGAATTCCATAGAGAAAATAAGCACTTAGATATAATTCAAGACTAGTGACGGTGGAAAGAATCTTGGAATCTAATGAATGGAAAAAACATAATTATTAATTAATTGATTAATTAAACATTCAAGAATTTAACTTTGTTTCTTTTTTTTTTTCAGATTTTGTTCTCTTGTGAATTACTATACAATTATGCAAATTGGTTACATAGGATGGTAGCAAATGGAAATGGTATCATGCAACTTTTAAAATAGTGAAATAAGGGTATCATACATCTTTGAAAATACTGAAACAAATTCATTATGTTAACTCAGATAGTAATAAATAAACTAGTTCTTTGAAAAAATGGCAACTTTATCTTAGGACCTGAACTAGCAAGAGAGCCAAAACCACCACTACTAGTGAAACTGACTAGACAAAGCAATGGGTACAAAATAGTAATATATATATATATATATATATAAATATAAAACAAACTAACAAAGAATATATGTATGCTTTTTGACATAATCAAGTTTTGTCTCCAATTCTGGACATTATAATTACAAGATTACAACTTTTCCTTGTAGTGAGTTATTGTTCTTATACAATTCGAAATTTTATAATTCTAATTCAATGAGAAAGTATTAACTAAGAGAATTTGAGAGATCAATTGCTTGATTACAATGAACTGAGGATTCCAAATTTCAATACATATAAAATGGATTAAAGATTTGCTGTGATATTGCAAATCTAATTTTCAAGTTTAAAAAGGCATTCTCAGGCCTGCAATTGATAAACCAAAAGGAATGTAGAATGTATGAACTTGAACTACTACACCATGTTTCTCTTCAAAGAAGATGAGATCATATATTTACACCAAAGCATATTTAAGCCTTAAGGGCTATAAATGAACTGTATTTAATATATCAAATCACATCCAGTTTTATGAGAATTGAAACAGTTTAAAACAGACCCATTTGAAATAAAAGAGTTGTATCATGATACAAACTAGCAAGAAACCACATCAATTGATCAAGAAACTAGCAACCTCACAGAAGTATGCATAAATGAGACCCACACGATCAAACCCCATCCAAATAGCTACCTGACAGCACAAAGAATTCTATACTATATTTTATTCATAAACATGGAGGCTATATATACACAAAATACATCCTATAAGAAAGGAAACAAAGCCTATCTAAGGAAAGTAATTATTCTCTCTATAAGAAAGGAAACAAAGCCTATCTAAGGAAACTAATTATTCTCTCTATAAGAAAGGAAACAAAATAGCTAATTTCTAGGACTAATTATAGAAGAAGATCAAATTACAACTAATATACAACTT
>CAOJBK015369451.1:0-25429 GCA_948294925.1 Codiaeum variegatum
GGAATTCAGAAACAAGTTTTCTTTGTTCCAATTCTTTGATCATTTTATCTAAGTAATCTAAATTCTAACCTATTTCTTAGGGGTTGTGCCGAATTGTTATTGGGGTTTTCAAGTTAATGTGTTGGGAGTTCATATACATAAATGGATTCTCAAGCTTATTCTTGGAGGTTCCGTATCACGAATAATAGAATTGCTTGATTCTAGGTCATTGGCCTTTTTATTGTAAAAAAAAAAGGACTTTGCCCTTTTTCAAAAAAAAAAATAATAAAAAAATTAACAATAAATTCTAAAAAATTACTACTATAATAATAGTTACATGAAATTAGTGATGGATCTTGAAAGTTTTCTCAATGAGTATTCTAATGTAACAAGTCCAATTCAATATGAATTTTAACAAAAAAAAAACATAACTATTACTTGTATTATTTCTATTATTATATAAAAAAAATGCATATATATATATACAACTATGAATTTTTATTTTTTAAATTGAGAGGGTCTGACCCACTCTCGTCCTAAATAAGATCACCCCTATGTGAAATGCTAGTATCTAAATGTAATTATATGAAAATAATATATATATATATATATATATATATTTTTTTTTTCATTCCTTTAAAATAACTTCAGTAAAAAAAATAATCGGAAAAACCATATTTTCTATTACAATAATATTGCCTTATTATCAAATATACCATAATTGAAAAAACTAGGCATCTACTGTCAGAGTCAATATTTGAACGGAGAGGAGTCCAATTTAGCTCTTAAAGATTAATAAGAAAAAAATAATTAATCACTAGGTAGTTTATATATCTAAAATTTAATATACTTTTATAAGAAAATTTTCAATATTAAATAAAATCTAACATGCTATTTTTTTTTGTTCTAAACTACAAAAATAGGCGTAATTCTAAAAACAAAAATGATATTATTATAAGAAATAGAGAGATTTTATAGTGTCCAAGATAATCTTATATTAATTTTCAAGTAGGATAAAAAAACAGTAAATAAAGGGTAAATAAAGATTAATTTAACTTGAAACTAAGATCAATATAAATTACATATGAAAAACTTCTTATCTGAGTAAAAAAAAAATCAATATCAAGAATTTATGTAATAAAATTTTAATTATATTTAAAAAATTATAAAACTCAATAATTGACTAAATTTATTCTATTATTTTTTAAAAATAATCAATTGTGATAATTAACAAATTATTGATATTCCAAATTGTAAAATTAAATAAATAAAAAAATTAAAAAATATCTTTTTAAAACTCCTTGTAAAAATAAAAATAATAATAAGAAAAGAATGACGTAATTTAATTGGCGAATAAATTGGTATAGATGTTAAAAAAAATAAAAAGAAAAAGAGAATTGGTATGTTTAATCCTTGTGAATTGAGAAAAGTAAGTGAAAAAAAAAATTGAGGAAGAGTTTTTCTTTTTTACATACATATAACAGTAAAATTACTATTATACCCGTATACATTTTAAAAATGTCAGAGGTCTAGTGCTCCCTTGGCCCCTATATAGCTCCATCCCTATAGGACTCCCCTTTTGCAAACACTTTTAAATCTACCACAATTCGAATTGACATAAAGAGATGATGTCACATGGCACTTTTATAACATACGTGCAAAAAGAGCTGGTACCATATATGTCATTCACACATATAGTAATAGATTTGAAAGTGTTCACAAAGGTCTTTTGAAAGTTTTTTAAAATTGAGTATATTAAACAATTAGACATATTACTATGTAAAGAACATGGTTTTTCTACAATAATATTTTAACAATAATTCATGTAAGACATGAAATCGCGACTAGTTTTATTTTTTTCTTTCACTATCTGGACAAAGTAATTTAATGGTCGAATGTTAATGCTTCCATATTTTCCTGAAAAATTTTAGGATAAATTATTATTTAGTTCCTAGGTGAGGAGGTTGATTCTCACCAAGAGTATGTTAGGTCTCAATGTAGGTTAGAAATGGACTTTGCTATGATTGTAAGGAACCTGCACAAAAAGAACAAAGTTTTAAGGTTGGATGATATGTCCGGCGATAATCTTCCGATACTCAAGTCAACAAGGTGTGAAAGGGTGAAGAGTGGGAAAGTATAAAGTAAGAGTTAGTGGTTTGGAAGGATAGGAGGATTCAGAAGGTACTGTTTGATTTGTTCAAAGGCTCTTTAACATTCCTCGTTCCATTGATTGGAGAAGTTTTTCTTTATTAGTTTGAAAACTGAACCACATGTGTCAAAAAATTGGTTGGTGAATCGACTGATGAATTGAAGGAGGCCCAGGAAGGATTTCAATCCCCTTTTTGCTAACTATGTGGCCAAGAACACTCCAGATGAGGCTCTGAATATGCATTTTGGAGTATTGAATTTCATATTATATTGGCAAAGACTGAGGAAGAACTTCTCCAATACTTGAAGGTATTATTTAGCAATGGCACCCTTAATGACCATATCATCGATATAGACTTCCATGTCTTCGTGCATCATGTCATGGAAGATGATTGTTGCTATTCTTTGATAAGTGGCCCCAGCATTCTTGAGACCAAGGTGTATGACCCTATAACGATAGGTACCCTATTTGATAATGAAGGGTGTTTTCTTTTTGTTAGAGGGAGTACCAGGATCTAATTGTAGCCAACATTTAGTTTGATTAGAGAAACTATTTTAGAACCAGCCAGTTTAACTACAAGTAGGTTTATATGAGGCAATGGAAAGTCATTTTTTTGAAAAGCTTTATTTAAATCTCTATAGTTCACACATAGTCTTACTTTGTCGTCTTTCTTAGGTATTGGGATGATGTTTCTTAATTAGGACTGATTAGCTCGGTGAACCCATGTGATAATTGGTTGGCAACCTCTGCTTTGATTGGAAGCGACCATTCAACTTTCATATGTTTAAGGTTCTGTTTGATAGGTTTTAGTCTAAATAGGTTGGAATCTTATGGATGGTGATGCTTAGATCGAGACCGGTCATTTCACTAGTTCCAGATGAAGCAATCTTCAAACATTTAATGCTTGATTCAGTGTCAGACCTGTTTGAGCATGTAGATGTAATGAATGTTATTTTTGGAATGTCACGAGTTCCAACATTAATAACCTCTTTATCAGCATCACTTGTTTGATTTATTTTATAGTTCGTTTTTTTATTATTCATTAAAACCATATTCACAAGTTGGAACACTAAAAGAAAACAAGGAGACAAGAACTTAGCAAGAAATTTTATTTATTTTTATTAATCTTAAAGGGAGACAGATCCACAGTTACGATACAGATCCACAGTTACATCCATTTTGTAGTTAAAACCAAGGGGATGGGCTACATCAATAGAAGATTGGGAGGACTTAGAGGACTCTGAAGTTTCATACTCAGACATAGATGTCTTAGATTTAGTTGGCTCCTCAAATTCAACTTTAAAATCTAGCAGGACTAGATTCTATTCAATGGACCAATTGTTAAGTGTCTATGTAGCAGTTTGGATCAAGGTGATAAGGTCAGTGTTCTCCTCCTTATCACATAGAAATATACCTTCCTTAAAGAGTTCAAATTCCATATAGTCCTTAGTGTTAGGAGTTAGAAAGTACACTGGTTGACAATCTTCTGGCATCTGTTTAACATTAGAAAAGACTTCAAATCTAGGAATGGTGATGCCAGTCACAAGGTAAATCCATAGCTCGAGGAAGGCACAATAGGGGGCTGATTCTCCTTTTCTTGATAAAGTATCCATTCAAAGTTCTGCAATAAGACTTCATTAGGTAGTAAAATGGTTCCCTAGCTCTCAGTGCAGCAGATCGGTCTCTGGCCTTAGCCATTTCCTCCTTAATTTCCTCATTAATGGGGTAGTTATCCAAACTAAATGGAGGATTAAAGATTGGATATTCATAAAAGGAACTAATCCCTTGTTGGTTTTTAATAAGGCCCATCCCAGGAAAATAGGTCATCTTCTTTATGATGTTGGAAATCATGCGGTTACTATGTGGATCAAAGTCCAATGGGACTACCTCCCTTAGGTTATTAGTAACTTCAATGTATTGCACATATGAGAAGCCAAAGAGAGAGGATATGCAGCTAATTTAGGTTGAATTTCCAGTATAGGGACATTGGTTAGGACTTTAGACTTGCTAGAAATGTCACCCTTAATAGTAACTGCCCTATTTTTTTAAAAGGGAACTTGACCTTTTGATGGAAAGAGGATGGCACAGCTTCAGCTTGGTTGATCCAAGGTTGGACCAATAGTAGGTTAAAGCATGAGGTGCATCCATTACTTGAGAAAGAATCTCAAAATTTGTTGGCCCCATGGTGATAGTTAGAGTTTCCACCCTTAACACTTCCCTCTTGGAATTGTCATAAGCCTATAGGGGTAATTTTCTCCTTGTGATTACAGTGACATATAAAGCATCGTTATGAGGACCCCTAAAAGGGATCTCATCATTAGTGAAGCAAATGGATGTTCTCTTAGCAAAACTTGTGATAGAGGCCACCAAAGTTTCAGGAGACATATTGAGAGGAGCTTTGCATTAGTTTAGAGCTTTGTAAAGAGCATGTATGTGGATAAGAAGACATCATTAGATTCAATATGGAGATGTTTGCATGTGTCTTCTTGGGTTGCTTTAAGATGGCATCATCATCAGGTTCATGAGTGACTCTTGGTGGGATAACATCTTGATTTGGTTATGATCTCAAGTAATTCAGCCACTTCTAGTGATGACATCAATTTTAGTAGCCAAGTTTCTCAGGTTTCTAACATAACAATAGTTATCTTGGATAAACTTCCCCCAAGAGGTTAGATCATCCCTAGAGAAGGTATGATTCCTTAGTGGAGCATTAGAGGCAAGACAAATAAAGTGTGTAGAATCCCCCTATTCAAACTCAATAAAATAATATAGACATTATGGTTTGGAAGTGGATTTGAGTTGATGATTGGTAAGAGAAGCTCCTTATCTTGGATCTTGTGTCTAAGGGCCTTGCAATTATAAGTTTTATGCCTAGGTCCTTAATAGTAGTCTCATTTTTCATTCATATTGAAGTTTTTCAGCAAAGGATTAGCAATTGGCCTTGGCTCAAGGGGAGTAATAACACCACCTTCTAAGCATGTTTTGTATATGGCGCTCAATGAAACATAGCCAAGATTAGAAAATTTTCTCTTTTCTATTTGAATAGGTTTATGGGAAGTCCACTTAATGCTACTTTCTATCATTATTTTCTTAAAGCTATAGGAGTATATGAAGTGATGCATGAAAACCTCATCCAAAAAGTTTTAGCCAAAAGAGATTTTTACCAAATATAGTCCTCATTTTAGTTTTCTTTAGAAAATTTAGTTAAATCCCTAGTGGGGTCGCCATCTGTGAGGCCCTGCCCGAAATGCCCAGCATATGCCTAAAGATTATTTCGCTTGAGAAAACAACCCTCCTCGGTTGGATTGTATGTTATTTAATGGTATGTGGGAAGTCTCACAAAGAAGAAATCCATATAGGCCCATTAGTGCAAAGTATAGTGTGTGTTGAATGAGTTGCCACTTAATTCCTTAGAAAAAGAAGTTATTTTTTCATGGTGATTAAGAAACCATTTGTTTTTACTCTAAAAAAAAATGAATTCGAGCATGCCACAATAGAAAAAAATTTTGTCTTTAAACCAAAATTGAATTTGGAGATGCGAATCTCATGGATTCACCTGTGGTTATATATATTGCACCTCTAATTATAGGGTAACCTTAAAATCACCACGTTTCAATTGAATAATAGAACTTACTCCTAAGGCTTTATGTACCATAATCCTAATATGCGTATGTCATCATGAAACCTTTTTCATTCATACAAAGATGCATGCATCATGACATCATGAATCTGAATAAGGACAAACTTCCCAAACCAACTTCTCCTAACTAATTTGTGTCACTTATGAACCAAGTCTGTTGTGGTCATGTCACCAAATGCAGACACCTCAATCTTATCTTTCCTAAGGTCACCATGTTTAATAACAATGATAATGTTGTTTTCAATTCCGCCACCAATGTTGCTGTTGTTGCACCCAATGACCTTGCATTACAGATCGACTTCATGAGGAAGTAAGATGAGAAATTTGAATCAATCACAGAAGTTTTATTGGTGAGATCTAAAATATGATAGTTTCCAACACACAACCACCTACCCCTACTAATCAAGCTTCCACTTCTAATGAGAAAGACAAGGAACCAGAGGTTTAGATCATTCCTTCACCTGTGGCTGCACAAGTTGACCCTGCTGCCTCTATTTCCTTAAAGGATCTACCCTAAAAAAGACACATGAACACCCATTAATCAAAACCATGATGGAAAAAAATGAGTAAATGGAGAAAATGTTTAGTTCCATCCAAAAGAGGGATGATATGGTGGATGCGAGCTCTCTTAGCTTGTTTCCTCAAATAAGGCTACCCCCTAATTTCCAAATGCCTCACATTGAGAAATTTGATGGGACCACCTATCCTATGACCCATCTTAAGATCTATGATGGAACATTTTGACCTTTAGATCTAGATCATGAACTCCTGGCTCAAATGTTCCAACAGTTGCTCACTAGATATGCACTCTACTAGTTTATTGATTTTGATGATTCTCAAAAGTGGACCTAGGAATCAATATGCAATATTTTTGTGAAATTCTACAACTACAATATTGAGGTCAATGTGACTAAAAGGGACCTCAAAACAATCAAACAAGGACATAAGGAAACTTTCTTCTCATTCATCACTAAATGGAGAAAGAAGGCTTCTTAAATGGTGAATAGACCTACTAAAATTAAGCAAGTCGATTTTGAAAAATGTGCTTGGCAGAGTCTATTTATAGAGAAAAAGATTTAAAATTTTGGGAAAATCATGCACAAGTGGAGGGGTATGCACATGAGTAGAACACTCTGCTCATAAGTAGAGCCAAGTGCGCATGAGCAGAGCCTCCGACTCATGCTACGTTTAGTGTGCTCGGTTCAATCTAGTTTCTATGTTTTTACAATTTTAGGCCTATTTTGAGTCTGATTTGAGTCCGATTTGAGTCTATAGGTTGTATTGATGTTTAGATCTGATGGTACAAAAATGAGAATTTATAGGTTCATATGGTTCCTATTCACATACAATTACTGTTACGATTTTATATGATTTTTATTTCGATTATAAAATTTTGAAAATATATTTATTTTTATCATAAATTTTAATTATTTAATTTAGTAAATGAAAATAAAAAATTGCGACTTGTATTAGTTACTCATTTCTTATTGAGTCGTTAAGTATTTAAAGAATTAATATCATACAAAATATTTTATAATACTAAATTTTTAATTTTATTTTAATTAATTAGATTTTGAGTGAATTTCATAAAATTTTGATATTTTTACCATACATATATATATATATATATAATTAAAATAAAATCAAATATCTATTCGTGCTTTTATATATATATATATATATATATATATATATATATACGATTCATATGGTTTGAGTAGTTCGGTCCGGATTTTTTTTGCAATCCCATGACCTTTAATTGGTCTTTGAACCTCTCATTCTATGATTCGGTTCATGAATAATAACATTTTGATTGATTTGATTAAGGGTTTGAAACAGTCCGATTATTGTCTCGTTCACGATTTGAACTGGCCCTTTATCTATGTCTATTAGGTGACTTTTTCTCTCAATAAAAAAAGAGTAAGTGTAAGATAAGAGTTCATATCAAATGTTCTCTTAAAATGTTCAAGTGATGAGAAAAATTAAGGGTTATCTTTTTCAACTTTTGTCATTTTGAGTGAGAGAAAAACTAAGAGCTAGTCATCTTCATCTCTTAATACATTAAAGTGTGAGAGCCTTTTTCATGCTAATTGCTTGTGTGAGTAAAATATCTAAAGACTATCTTTGTGACTAAAGGAAGAAAGATATATGACTAGAATTATTCAAGCATTCTTCTTTTTCTTCTCTTTCTCGACTTTATGAAGGATCAAGAATACAAGATGGTTAAATTCCAGTCCAAGATAACTCTTCAACTTCTATACTTGGAGGAAGAACTTGAGTCAAAATTCAAAGGGCAACCTAGAGAGGATATTCAAGTTACACACCAATTTAAGGGAGTCCTTGCTTGCTTAAGCTTGGTGTGAGATAGCTAGAGGCTTCACACTTAGGGAGATAAATGAAGGAAATATTAAAGGTATTATATATCTCTAAACCTTCTTTGTTACTTTCAACTATTTTGTGCAAAATTGGTGATAAATCATAGAAAGGATTATGACCTGTCACCTAGGTTTAGGCAAAAGTTTAAAAGGTTATGTTTTTTTCCTCCATCCAAATGACTTCTGCTACTTAGCTCGAAAATTATTTCATATTTTTCCAAAAGCTTGCTAAGTATTGAACCCAAATAGGGAAGAAACCAGTGGTACAATTATAGGACTTTTGACCACTAGTAACCCAACAAACAACACTCCATAAGGGGTACTACCCATAATTAACTCCAACAACATAGACCGAGCCTCAAACCTCCAAACCATCATAAATGTTATGAGATAAACCCATCATCCTAATGCCTTCACCACTCTACCACCCCAAGCCTCCATCGTAGTTCATATGGAGTTAGTTTTTCACCTTGTTAGAATGTATTTGAATACACTCACTTTCTATTGCAACTACTACAAAATCTAGGCCCTAAGATGTAGAATACACTTGAAGTCTCAAAAGTTCTAGGGAGACCTATTAGGTAGCATTTATTTGAAACTCCCCCTAATGAAGTGAGAAAGGATCTAAACCCAAAAAACACAGGGAGATTGAGATTCATGATACGAGTCGTTAGGGGTGATATAATGCTTCATAGGTCAAGGAAAAAGGATGAGAGGGAAGAGGAGAAAGTCAAAAGGAGGTGAATTATAGAGAGGATAATTAGGAAGAAGTTAGTGCAATAAGGATAAGACATGAAATAAATAGGGAAATCACTTCAGAAGATAGTAGGTTAAAAGAAGGACATCCAAGAGGACCAGGCCTTGAAGGAGTGATGACAGAGACAAAGAGGCATCTAGTCAGAATCCTTAGGATATAAGAGTAGCTGTTAAAAAGTATGTTGAAGAGATTATAGAAAAGAAAAGAACTCCTTATGATAAAGACTTGATTTTGACAGTAATGTCTTCCTTAACTAAAAGGATTATAGATTTTCATATACCATAAAAGTTTCAACCACATTAATTGACCAATTATGATGGCTTTAGTAACCCAAAAGCACACATCTTAAACTATAAGCACACAACATAGTTGTAGATGAAGAAAGGCAAAGTGTTGTGGAGAGCCTTTAAGGGGTTTTTGGATGAAGCAATTATGAGATGGTAAGATGAATTAGAAGAGGGAAGTATTGATTGCTATAGAGTACTGCTAAAAATTTTCACGATTAGATTTGTAGCCAGTATTCTAGTGAAAATTTAGACACGAGCCTTAGAGCTCGTCAAATAAGGAGGAGATGAGTGATTGAGTCATTTTAGCTAGATTCAACGTACAAGCCTTAAAAGTCAATAATCTAGATAGGCTAGGGTAGTTGAGGCCTTATAAAATTGTACTACACATATAAATTTTTTTCAAAGCATTATCTAGAAGGCTCCCTTAAAAACTAAAAGATGTTATGAAGATTGCTTAGAAGCATATCAGATAGGATGATGCTTTCAGGTTAGCCAATTTACCCAAAAGTGAAGGGGTAAAGATGTAGAGACCCCTTCAAAAAATAAAAAAGAAGGGTGATATTGAAAATAATGTAGTTCCTTCCCCTAATTTTGTCTTTCTGCTTATTAAAACACCTCCCTAAGGTGAAGGTACTTCCTTAAGGGGACAATAAAGTCCAAACTAAGGCAAGATTCCATTTTCATGGAAAAGGAAAATAATTCTTATTGAAGAATTAAAGAAATTTTTGAAGGCAAAGACACATTCTTAAGGAGATAAAAATCCTTAATAAGGTAAGGTTCCTTTCAAAGGAAAGGGAAAATTAATTTTTGATAAGGGAATAAAAGCCCTTGTCAATGCAAGGACTCCTCTCAAAGGAGAAGAGTAACTCTTAATCAAAAAATTAATAGCCCTCAACATGTCTAAGACATGTGTCTTAAAGGATAAAAAATTTCCAAAGCAATGGCATTCCTCTAATAAGAGAATACAATAATAACAAGCTTCATCAAGGGAAAGAATAAGTCTTTAAGAGGGATAAGGAACTGAAAACCTGCTAAGCCAAAACCTATTCTCTAAGCCAAAGTAAGAATCAAACTTAATGAAAACAAGAATCCCATCAGAGTGAAAAAAATATTTGAAGGAGACATAAGGCTTCCAAAACCATTCCAAAAGAAAAGCATGAGAAATTCATAAGGGATAAACAAAGAAAAAATTATGCAAAAAAGTAAAACAAGAGAAATTGAAGAAAAGAAAACTTCACTCATATAAAAAAATAATGTACAAATGTATAAAGGAACAATATACAAAAATATAAAGAATTACAAAGAGTGTTAAAAAAAAGATTAGAAAATTATAAAGGGAATCTAAATATCCTATGAAGGACTCTCAACTTTAACTTCACAATCCTCACTAGTGGAACTTTCTAAGGGAACCTTGTCCTTATCCTTGCATAAGCATAAAGGGGTGAAGGAAGGAGCTCTAATTACTGCCTATAAAGAAACTATAAAGGATACATGGAAAAAGGATGATGCTTCGAGAAGTTGATAAGGATACATGGAAAAACGATGATGCTTCGGGAAGTTGAAATGGATACATGGAAAAAGGATGATGCTTTGAAGAGATTTCTGAAAAGTCCTTAGCCACAAATTCAAGTGTTTTATTGTGATGTAGGGTTAAGATCTTTATCTCCCAATGGCTCTTTCAGTCCTTTAAACAACTAGAATTTTAGAATTCTTCCACATTAGTCTTAGCAAAGGTGGGCATAATACTCTTCCATTTGATTGGCATACTTGCAAGCCTCATACTTTAGAGTTATCTCACAAAGATGATGGTTGTTCTTATTAGCAAATTCATAACAACAAGCATCGAAAAGAAGCATGGAGGAACTTATATCAGCAACCACTTAGTCCTTGGCTTTCAATTTTACCTTCAGATCCTCTATTTCATTATCCTTCTTTGTAGATAGCTTTATGAAGGCTCTATCCTTCTCTGCCAGGGCTTTGTCTTTCTCATTTATAGCATTAATTTGCTCTGCCAGAGACTCCTTTTTGATGAGTGTCCAGTGAATCCCATTAGCTTTATCATTCATTAGAGATAGTAGACTATAAAGCTCATCATTATCTACCATTAGGTTGCTAAGAGTAGCCTTAGCTTGTTTTCCCTTCTGTGTGACAATTTAAAAAGAAAACAAAATTGACGAGGAAAAAGAAAAAGGAAAAAAAAAGTGAATGGTGTATGGAAATAATTTTACCTCCAGATGGGAGAAGAAAACATAAAGGGAGCTCTCTATAAGGATGTCACAAACCATATAGGTATCTAAGAAGTTGCCAAAAGAGCTCCTAACACGATGAGAAGTCAGAGGGAGGGGAATAGAATAAAACTATTATGGAAGGCCATAAAGGGTATTATGATTTGTCTTTGTAAAGTGTTGAGCTAAATCATTAGATCACCTCATGGCCACCTTCCCTTCTGACCCAATCCCCCCATTCATCAATTTTTGAAGTACCCTTCCATTCGATTGGAGTTGAGGGCACTGGATTCTTTTGAACTCTATTCTTCTCCACTGGAAGGTCTATCACTTTGTTTATTGTATAACACGATGTAAGATCAACCAATTCCTCAGTGCAAACACCAGGAGTGTATAATAGGCGATTGTCTCCTTGATCTAAGCAACACTCCACTTGAAGCTACATTTCCTCTATAAGGTAATGGTAAGGTTTGGGAGGGATATAGAATGCCTTCATATGGCCTTTAGCATAGGGAAACCCTTCAAGTTCTTCCCTAGTTGAAGGTCTAGGCTTAAGAAGGAAAAAAGACTCTTTGCTAGCAATACCTTTAGAGGCTTTGTTAACATTTTAAAAATAAAAAAGTAATTAAGGATGAGAAGAGAATATTTAAGAAAAAAGAACAAAAGTAGGAACTTTAGATTACCTTAGCAAGAACTCCTAAGGGCTAAGGAAGAGGCCCACCAACTTTGATGGAAACCATAACAAGGTTGTTCTATTGAAGAACAAACACAACAAGCTCAACATCACTTCCCAAATGAGGGAATCCATCTTTGATATGGGTATTCTCCTCTGAAATTGAACAAAAAAATAGTTAGTAAAAAAATAACAAAAGTAGTCATAAAAGGAGAAGAAAATGAAGAATTTCCCTCACTATTTCCAATCCTTTACATAGGTCTCCTAGCGGAGCACTTCACCCAAACTCCACTCCTCCTCCTTCCCTAGGGGTGAATGACATAAAGAGAAATGATGCTACAAGGAATAGCAGTGTCTGCAGATGACCGTTTGGCCTAACAAGTCCTAAGTACCCTCTTATAGAATTAAGAGAAAGAAGAAAGAGAAGTGGAAGAGGAAAAAGAAGAGGAAGGGGAAGGTGAGAATAATAAGGAAGAAGAATCATATAAGATCTTTTTACTTCTAGAAGGATCATTATTTCATGCTATAAATGTGTGTGTATATAAGTGTATGCAATTAAATTTAAAACCCTAGTCTCTAAGACTTAGTATAGAGTGAGTTGGGTGTCAAACACTAGGACTTGTCGAATCTCATATTAATCAGATACCTACTTAGATGGATAGGCAAACATATATTATGAATATCAGATTGGTTAAACTAAAATAAACTAGAAAACAAATAAACAAATATGTGTAAAGTTATAATCTTAAATAAGAATTAATAACGTAAATATGGATGAATGTATGATTGGAGAAAGGCCTAAAGTCCTCAAAAGAAACTATCGTTATCAATCGAGGGCATTTTCATTTAGATTTAAAAATGCATTGTCATGCCAAAGAAAAGATAAACAAAGACCTAAGTCATGTCAATTCTATAAAGCCTTAAAGTAGATTGCTTGTCTTTAGGTCAATCACATGCCTTAAGTAATTCCAATTGAGTTTCCACCAACTTACCCCAACTTTTGTTGTGAACAAATTGATTGAGAAGTCACATATAGTGATTAAGCATACATAACAAGTTCATGCCAGTTGAAAATAAATCATGTTCATAAAAAATATATGGATTAATTCATCATTGCAATTCTAACACCTTATTAGCCCAAGTACATGGAAATAAGTAAAAATAAATAATGCAAGTAAACATCATGAACATTCAAATAAAAATAGAACAAAGGAAGAAGGATTGATTGATAACTCCTTTATATTCTTTTGGCAATTACTTGAACAATCTTGACAATACTTAAAACTTGAAAATGCCTTTTAAATGACACTTTGATTACAAAAACTAAGTACTTAAATCTAATGGTTTGTACAAGTAATTTAAGTGAGTTTCTTTAATAGGCACGAGTTATGACAACCTTGAAGTCCCTTCTTTGGCTTGTCTTTGACCCTAAGCTTGGCACTTGGTTCCAATTTGGTCTTTTACTACCAATTTAAACAAGAATATTCCCTTACATACTAGATTAACCTATAACACTTGGACAAAAGATTAACCATACCCTTTTTAAAAAAAAAACAATCAAGTAAAAACATGCATGCAATCACACAAACTTAGTAAATATAACATTAGATAGTCATGCCATTTTGCATCTTATCAACCATCTTTTCCAGGAGTAGTACCCGTAGGTTTTGGTGAAGCAGAAGCAAGAGGTGAGGGATTTCAAAAGTTCTTCGCTAGTAAGGCCCTTAACCCTTACTCGGCATGTCCTTAATAAAGAATAGATCTCCACGTTCTCGCTTTTTCGTGAAGCATAAAAGAATTTTTGAAGAAACTTGACAGTAAATTATTGAAGTCATGCTGGTCTTAGGCCACTATTGTATATTAGAAAAGCATTTCTAAAGAAACTTGCTTTTTACCTTTTTTTTTTTTGCAATTCCCACTTCCTCATCAGTGAGTAAATATGAAAGTCAAAATATTTCAATGGTTCTAAAAAAACACCACTAAAGCCAAGGCCACCTTCTCTTTTGCTAATATACTCGATGGAGAAGAAGCCCCTCTTCCAGTCTTCAATCTTATTAGATTTAAGGGTAAAAAATACCACGATAGGGACTTGAAGACAACATGTAAACTCTATAATCACTAGAGCAAGGGGTATACTTGAAAAAATCTTGGAATAGATTCACATAAGGCCTTAAGATCCCTAATGTGAAACATATTACCTAAAAATAATAGATATCTAAAATGGTATTAGGGTTAAGGTCATGGGTTAATGTGAAAATTAGTGAAAAATCTTACCAAAAAAGGGAGAAAGGGGAAGTAGAAGACCCCTAAGCATATGATCATATAATTAGATGTATTGGTTCTTACTTATAAGAAGACACAAAGCCAAATTTTCATGAAAAGCTTTATGGTAGGACTAGGGAAAGCATAAATGATAGAAGGAGAATCATTCTAAATGATCAGTTGGAAAAAGTCTTAGATTAGGCTTCACCATTCTCCAGCTAGGAGTAACACTCTGAGTAACAAAATCTTTGACACCAATGCAATCTTTTTGTTAAACCAACTTGACCTTATGAGTGTCCATGAAAAAAGGATGGTTAACAGAAAGGAATCCAATGGAGCAGAAAATAGTAAAGAGTGAAAGAAAGTTTAAGAGAAAATTGATTATTAGAAGCAATAGAGTTAGAAGCCAAAATGAGGTTATTTATATAGAAACAACATTAATACACAGTAATAAATGACAAGTGTCAGGAAAACAACCACTTCAAGCTTAATTAACCCCTTTGACTCAAAGAAAAAAGTGAGGAGGTTGCCTTAAGCACAAAAAAAATAGTAAAACTTTCATTTCAATAAGAATAGAAGAACATCGCCAAGTTTTAAATACCATTGTGAACTAAGAAAATGCCTTTATAATGAGTAAAACAAGCAAAGGGATAAATTTTTGGGACACTAGTAGACATACCCAAGAATAAATAAAAATACACTGTTTAAGAAGAGTTAGAGAGGAGGTAATAAGAGACCAAAAATAGGGTCACAAAAATAATGATTTTGTTCGAATAAAAAGGAATCAGTTTAGTGAAGAAATCAAAGCGATTCTAATATGAAGCATGGCTCCATTAGCATGAAACATTTTCAATTAGTAGGCCAAAACAATCCTAATAAAGGGGATGGATATGAATAGATTTTTTTAAAACCAAGAGCTTAGACTTGGGGGCCTTTGATCTTGGAAGAGCGGAGGAGGCCTCTGATATGGATTTGATTTAAACTTCATGAGCATGGGCTAGAGAATGGATAACCAAAGTTTAAATCCCATAATGATAAGATTGAGGTCTAGTGTAAAATAGAACAAGCATTCTAAGGCAAGCTAGGTACTCAAAGCAAAGTGGTCCTTCTCATGGTTGGTCCCATACCTCTTCACCTTTGGAGATTAGCCTAGTAGGATCCACTTGAAGCCCTCTTAGTTATATATTTCATCCTAGCACACATGGACAATATAATATTCTCTTAATAATAGGAGACACATGTTTATCTTAATCAAAGGGGTCCATTATACTTCTACATTCTACAACCGTCACTTGATTTAATATAAAGGTGCTATATGTCCACCTTAGAATCTCATATAATATTATATAAAGAAAATGATGATAAACATTTCAAGATATGTTATAACTACCCCTACTTTCCAAAATCCTAATTTTCATTCTATTCTTAAGAGCTTTAAGGAGCTCAAGAGATCTTGTAATAACCTTCAATACTGACTTGAGCATTAGTAGGTTATTACAAAGCACAAAGCCTGACCTAATTAGCTCACCATTGTTTATTATGAAGACCCAATCAAAGCCTTTAAGTGATTAAAGTTCATTTCTTTTTTCTAAAAGCTTACAAATACTAAGCTCACATATGAAAAAAAACATATGATGAAATTTGTGGTACAGTTACAGACCTTTCGACCATCAGTAACCTAGCAATCTACAATCTATAAGAGGTACCACCTGTGACCACCTCCACTAATGTAGACCTAGCATGATCCCTCAAAACCATAAAAAAAATTATAAGACAAACCCTACAGACTAATTCCTTTACCACCCCACCACCCCAAGCCTCGATCGCAGTTCTTATGGAGTTAGCTTTTATCCTACTAATTAAAGGTATTAAGTACATTCACACCTTTATTACACTTACTGCATAATCCATGTCCTATAAAGCATAATACTCTTAAAGTCCTAGAAGTGCTAGGGAGACTTATCAAATAATTGTGAGGCCCCGCAAGAATGGCCCGTGAGATTTTCCCGAGCAAGCATGCCTGCGAGCCTTGCGGCCCAGACAAAACCTTTTGGATTGCACTCCCCAGTGTCACAAATTATGGATCGAGTTCCCACATTTGTGTCTCTATATGTGTCCGTTGGAGTGCACGTCATGTGTGAAGTGTTAGAGTCTGCACCTAATACTTTTAGAAAAATTAGTTTTATTTTAAAGTGATTAACAAACCTTTTGATTTAACTCCATTTTAGAAAAGATTCAGTTTCTACCCAATTAGAAAAGCTGTTCTTTTTGGAACCAAAGGGGGTTCATGATCTGAAAACATTTTAATAAAAATAGTTTCATACCATTTCAATTAAAACAAGATTTTGGCCTGAGATATCATGCAAGTTTAGTTAAAATATTGGTTTTCATGTATGGTTGAAAAAGATTATTGAATGAATGCATAAGCATGCCAGATTATACAAATGGCATCTATAAAGCGGTAAAGACAAAAGATTTTGCCAGGGTCCTTCCTCTAGCCCACTTCAGGTTCTAAGGAAGGCACAACTCCTGAAAGAAAGCAGTAAAATTAATACAATGAAAGTTGATAAATAGGGGATCTCCCCTCCAGTTTTATGATATGTGAGGATCACACGTTCCCCAAATTCATACTTCACATTAACAAACAAAACATAAATAGATTGTATAATAAACAAATGCCACAATAGAAAAGCAGAACATAATAATATTTGAATAGATTGAATAAATATGAACAAATAAATAAAATAAGGAAATAGATAATGAAAAATAAAGAAAAACAATTTTGGAGTTAAAGCCATGAAAGGCTTGCCGACATATCCCTTTGAATAGGAATCAAACCCCACGTCGTTCTTCCTTCTCGACAAGGGTTAGGGGTTATTCTATTAACAAGAGGGGTGGTTGTTGGTTCGGTTGCTAATTGATTTTATATTATGAAAATAATTATCCAATAGGCTATCAACAAATTCTAAATTTGGTTAATGTAAAATCGCATTTTGATTGTGTGTTTTGCCTAAACTGATTTTTGGGCTTGTTCATTTTAATTATGAAAAGATATTCATAAAAAATAGTTATTTTGAAAATATGCCTTAGGTTAGGATTAAAGGGCTTAAATAAAATCAGTTTCACAATTAGATGACAAAAGAAATACTTTATCGCATTACCTTTTTGTGCGGTTTAGAAATTGGAGCTTCTGAATGCTTGATGAAGCCTGAGCGAGTCTCCGTTATGTTCGAAGAGCATGGGTTGATTGTCTAGACTGACTAGATGTGGAATGAATTGGATTATGACTGAACGGATTGATTATTTGTATCATTTGTAAACAGATCGTCAGAAGCATCTATAGTCTGAAAATTGTGTTTTAGAGGCTCGGAGTGATGTGAAATTGTGTAATCTAGTATCTAAAAAGTGTTTTTGGAGAGTATTCTTCCATTTGGAAAAATTGGTAAAAAGGTTCGAACCTTGGTTCTATTCTGGAGGGTAAAATTAATAGAGAATTGAATCAGAAAACCCTAAAAATTGTTAAGCGCGTACGTCATACGCTCAACGCATGTGCCTGCGTCACATGCTCCATGTACGCGTGAAGGGCTTGATGCATGCATTAAGGCCTTCAATCATGCATGAAGTCATTCATGCATGCATCTTATCATTTTGGGCCTAGGTCTATCCTGGGTCCCATTTTTTGGGTCTGGTTCGATTCAGTCCAATTCAGTGTTTTGGGCTTTCTATGCTTATTTGAAGTCTGATTTGAGCCCGGTCAAATCCGTTGGGCTTGTATTGATGGGCCAGATGTAATGGTGCCAAAATAAGGGTTTATAGCTGGCCCCTTAGAAGTCATGTTCATTTAGACGTGACTTTTAAGTGTGAACACAATAAATGCAAGAGTTGAAAATTTTGCCTATAAATAGGGTTTATTCCTTCGTTTCTTTCCATAAATTGTAATTTGCTTTGAATTTTTTTAAAAATATCTCTTATTTTTTCATTCTATTTTGGAGAAAAAGATAATCTTGGATGATACTGGTTCCGATAATCGACGAGGAGGAGGTAGATTGGTCTGCACATTTGAGTGAGTCTCTAGGAAAGGAGCCTATTCGAGGCTTCGGCACTTCGTTGCTTGACGAATTGGTCAATAACCCATAGTATAGTTTTTCTGCAGACGAGTTACTTAGTAAAAAACCTACCGAGTTATCTGATTCTAAGGCAATACCCTTACCATTGGGATTCCACTGACCATTTGATGATGGATAGTGTTCAACCGCCTACCCCTCTCAACTTAGATTTGCAGGTGAGGTGTTAGGTGCATGTGAGTTGGCTCGGTTTTCCCCTAGTATGTATTCCCTATCTCTTTTTTTATTTTCCTATACTTGCCCATTTTTTGTGCACTAATTTCTCTCTTTTTTTTTTGCAAAACATAATAGAGTTAGAAATAAGTGGAATTGAAAAGTGCTAAGGATAGAATACATACCTGTAGGATGACCATTTTAGCCAGAGGGGTGGTCAGCCTTGCCTGATCAGAGTGATTGAGTTCTTGAATGCTCACGTAGAGGTGGCAAAGGTAGTTTCTCGTGCTAACCTAAATGTTTGGCTGTAGCTAGATGTAAGGCGTAGTCCTGATAGATCTTTGATTTTTGCCCTTACTGAGAGGTGGTGGCTGAACACCAACACATTCCATTTTCCTTTGGGAGAGATGACCATGACCCTTTTTGGGTGCTCGTGCTTGACTGGGATGCAGTTCGAGCATCGCACCATGGTTTTTTATTCTAGGGCAAGACAATGTCATGAGCTGAGAAGCTTGCTGAGGGAGAGATCACCTACTAGTGGACAGGGGTAGATTCGATTGACTACTCTCCTAGACCTTCATGACTGGATGGGCTAGCATTTTGATAATTATATTATGGACTAGTGTGCTCCAGTCTGCCTTCTGATCATTTTGTCGACCATCTTTCTGCATGATGAGTCAGGTTATGTTGACTTGAAGATTATAGCCTCACGTATGGGTTTGGATGACCACAATGAGTATGACTAGGATGGTGCCGCTCTGGCTGCTGCATACAAAGGCATAGGCAATCTAGTCGCGATTTCCTTAATTGATATCCTTTCGATTGCCATCATTTGGGAGGTTAGTATTTCACCTTATGATTCTTTGCTTCTAATTTTATTGGTTTGTACTAAACTCTCTATCTTGCAGTTATGGGCTTTCTCCCACTTTGGAAAGCTTTCCCCCAAGGTGGTGTCATGGGACCCACTTCCTTCTCCACTTAGGAGGATGTGGTGTAGAGAGTCATGGCTCCACAAGCAGGAGGCCTTCCAATTTTTTGATTACCATCGTATCTTAGCAATATAACTCAGGTACTTATCAAGTGTCTTAGCTTTGTATTATATAACAGATTTTTTATTCTTTGTTTTGATGATTTCAGGTCATATAGTAGCCTTTTCAGAGAGTTTCTATCAATGAGGTTGGTTGGTATGTTGTGGGTATTACTTCCAACCATAGCCGTATTCTGCATAGGTTGACTGTACTAATGGAGTTCTTTTTGGGAGAATATGTCATGGCCCAATCAGGTGGTGATAAGGTAGTGCTTGGCGATCCTTCCTTAAAAATGAGAGAAGAGTTGTCTATTATTTATCAGGTTTATTGGAGAGTCAGTAGAGCTTGGGAGGACTTTCAGTTGCCCACTGCTTTATATGCAGAATTTTAGACAAGTAAGATGATGGTCAGGATGCCCCCATTCCATACAGATTATATGCCTATTCCAGAGGGAGGTTTGGGACCATAAACCAGGCAGCACCTTATCAGAGATCCAATTCATCTGGCATGGGAGCTTCCTCATCTTACAAGCCTACTAGCTCTAATTAGTCGTGGCACTCCATGCTGTAGACTACTGACCATGTGCCTTACACCGATGTGAATGGCTTGACTCAGGTGCATTATTTTAGGCATGGTTATCTAACCGAAGTCCAAAGGGTGGACTTCGACCATCTTCCACCGATGGTTTGTTTTCTAACTTGCATCTTTGAGATTTTTTCTGCTTTTTAGACAACTCCTGATTTATGTCTGTAATTGTAGGTTCCTAGATTTGTTCATGGCTAGAGTGTGGATAACTTCTAGAGGTGCACTTTTAGCCTGAACACTACTCTATCTGCCATCAGTCTGAGAGATGCCCAGCAGGAGCAGTGGTTTGTCAGACACCATAGAGCACCACCAGAGCTCGAAGAGGAAGAGGATGATGTAGCTGTTGAGTCCGAAGATGGTCCTTGACATGGTTTATGCATGAAATGTCATCACATTTTGTCTATGGCTATATTTGGGCTTGAGTTCATGGGTTTTTATAAAAATGAACTTAGATAATCATTTATTGTCTTTAGAACCAAATTTTGGATTTTATGGAAAATTTTGAAATTTTATTCAAAATTTTTGTGATTTTCTTATTTTGGAGGAAAAGTATTTCGTGTTTTTGAAAATCGAGCGAAAAATGGAATTAGATTAAATCAAAATGGATCATTTTTAGGGGATGAATCATAGACTGCAACATGGTAGACACACGCGTGGGAGATTTCACACATGCGTGAAGGCCAAAATGCATGCGTTTTGGCTCAAATACTTGCATTTTGCCTCATTTTAGGTGCCTAACCTTCCGAACTCAATTTTTTTTCCTTGTTTTGTGTGCACTATAAATATTGATTCGAAAGTAATGTTAGGGTTAGAAAATCACTAAGGAATAATATTTTTTAGAAAAAAGTCAGATTCATTTTCTTCTTTTCGAACATGGAGCCCTTTTTCAACCACGCGATGCATAGATGGTATCAGAAATTGACCAAAGTGCAAATGATCAACCTCAGGAGATATGGTATGTCTGATTTATAGAATCTTATTGGTGTGAAAATTGACTGGGATTTTCTTAATGCCTATATGAGATTTTGGGAGCCCGTTGATCATTTGTTCCGTTTTTGGGCTGGTATGGATGAGATGTGTCCAACTTTTGAGGAGTTTTATTTTCTGTTGGGTACAAATACCAAGGCTATTTCAACTATTCCAGTTGAGTAGGTAGGCTACTCAAACTCATTTAAAAAGCTTTTGGATTTGAGCATAGAGGTTGCATCGGGTTTAGTGAAGGATGATTTAGTCGACATGCTTGCATTCGCCTTTATGTTTTTGGGAGGAATCAAAGGGTGACTCTATTTGGATGGCTAGGAGGTTAAGGGCCTATACCTTTGCACTAACTGTAGGTTATATATTTGTGGGCCCAGTTGGTTTAGGGGCTGCAAAGATAGCTGAGCTGATACTCCACATGGGCAAGTGTAAGTCGATTGTGGGAATGGTTTTGGCTGAGACACTGCTAAGCATAGATCGTTACTATAGCTCCAGAGAACTTTGGACTGTCAGTCCACTTTTGCTTCAAGTATTCATATCCCTTTATGCTTTTATGTTTTAACATGTCTTTGAGAGTTTTCTGATCTGTGTGCCTTTCATATTTTCCTGAGTGATCATTTGAGGATTGTCCCTGGACCCGATAAACCAGAGTATTCTGCTACTCGGTACCGCACTAGGAAGGTTGTCTTTCACCTAGATTCTATACGAGAATGGGTTAGCTAGCTTCTGGAGTTGAGTCATTCTGATCTGTTATGGAGGCCTAATTAGTACACTATCAAGTGGTTCATTCCAAGGAGCCAAGGTTTCAAGCACATGTACCTGCTTAGATTTCTTCAAGAGGCTTGGTATTAAGCTACTACAATCCTTCATCAGATGGGACATGATCAGGATGTGCCCCAGATGGCCCTTTATTTGAGGCAACCACTATGAATGACAGAGTGGCTAGAGATGTTCTCTCGTGTTGGATTAGAGATTACTCAAGGGCCATGATAGTTCATGGTGATGATTACGAAAGATCTGTAAAGTATATCACATGGTGTATTGAAACTTGTTGGCTAAAGGAGAAAGCCAAGGGAGTTGCTATTCTGAATGAGAATGAGGGTTGAGTATGAGTCTAGATTTTTAGAAAAAAATAGGTCTTTTATTTGATTTTTGTTTTATTTTCTGTTTCAATGCTTTGTTTTGGCTTTTCCAAAAGATGAATAAGACCTCAATAAACGTTTTATTTTATTTATTAAGCTCAAATTTTTATGTTTGGGTTTTCAACTTTAGTGAGCTACCTTAGTTGTTGCCTAGATTGCCTTTTCGATTTTTAGTCTAATAGGGTGTACCCTAATTTTTTACTAAGCCGCCTATTTTGGTTTTCAGCATGGGTTTCATTCTTTTTTTGATTTGTATTTGTTTATTCTTTTAACTTTTGCATGCAACGTTAAAGAGCCCAAATATGAATGAGAATGAATCATTTATTTTTATTGAATGATTTGGACCATCCAATGAGGGTTGCCTACGTATCTCCTTACAAAAGATAATTTGAAAAATTGAAGTACATTATGATTTTGGAGAATCAGGTCCACGTAGTTCTTATTTGGTAATGAAGCCTGAATGCATGCTTGAATAACAAGAACATTATATGTAGTACTTCTTGAGTTGGTCAAGGTTGGTTGGATGATTGAATTCATTGCCATCAACATCCATCAGTATGACGCCTCTGCTTGACATGATCTTCTTGATGATGTAAGGGTCGCACCAAGGAGGTCTGAATTTTCCTTGAGGGTCTTGTAGAACCTGTCTGATCTCTTTAAGAACTAAGCCACCCTCTTGAAGATTACGACTTTAAACCCGCTTATTAAAATGCTTTGCTAGTATAAATTGGTAGCTTTGTCTATAGTGTAGTGCTTCCATCCTTTTCTTGCCAATCATATTGAGGTAATCAAAATATACTTGTTGCCAATCAAGTTTAGAGATTGGAGAACTCTGGCTATCTGAATTTTTAATTCTATAGGGAAGACTGCTTCCATTCCATAGACTAGAGAGTATGGTATGGCTTTGGTGATTGATTTGTAAGTGGTTCTATACCCAAGGAGGGTATTTGCCAAATGTAGGTGCCAACCTCTGTGATTATTGATAATTTTTTAAAGCATGTTCTTCAGTGCTTTGTTGGCGTCTTCAACTGTGCCATTGGTTTGTGGTCTGCATGGAGAAGACCTATGATGTTCAATCTTTTCTTTATTTAAGAGAGTGACTACCTCTTTTTGGAAGTGGGAGCCGTTGTCAGATATGATTTCATGTGGAACACCATACCTTACAATGATGTTTGTTTTGATGAACTAGGCCACCTTCTTCGAATCTAGTACTGGATAGGGTGCAGCTTCGACCCACTTGGTGAAATAATCTATAACAACCAGAATGTATTCATGGCCAGCAAATGAGTTGGGTGAAATCTTGCCAATGACATCTATGCCCCAAATAACAAAGGGCCAAGGTGTGGAGATTAGATTGAGAGGTGAGGGGGGAAGCTTTTGGAGCTTTGCATATTCTTGACATTTTAGGCACTTTCAAGTGTGTTGTTCACAATCCCCATTCATGGTGAGCTAGTAGTAGCTTTGGTTCATGATTTTTTTGGATAAGGCCCAACCATTCATGTGAGCCCCATCTGTTCCACAATGGATTTCTTCCATAATGTCATCTAAGACACATCTGAGATGGATGCCATTCACTATTTTCTTATAAAGGATACCACCTCTAGGGATGTATCCATTAGTAAGTTATCTAAGGGTTCTCCTTTTTTATTTGGAGGCACCTTTAGGATATTCACCTTTGGTGAGATAGATGTAGAAGTCCTAGTACCATGGTTTCTCTTCAACTTGAATGCTCATATAGTGAGTCTGAAAGCTTGATTGGTATTTGATAGTTATTGAGATAGGATAGATAATAGACCCATTACATATCTCTACCATTGATGCTAGAGTTGCCAGTGCATTAGCGAATCTGTTTTGAGTTCTTGAAAGGTATTTTAATGATAATGTCAATTTTATTGGCCAACTCTTCGTAAGGAACCAACCGCTCCTCTTTGATTTTACATCTTCTTAATGCATGTGAGACAAATAGGTAGGAATCGCTATAGACCTCTAAGTTATTGATACCTATTTGAAGAGCTGCTTTTAGTTTAGATATGCATACTTCATATTCAGCTTTGCTATTGGTCACCTCAAAATCTAGTTTGATTGCTAGAGGCAAGCGTTCGCCGGTGAGTGTAAGGAATACTAAGCTGGTGCCATGACCTTTGTTGTTTGTGGCTCCATCAAAATATAATTTCCATATGTCAGTTTTTATGAACATTATGTCTTCATCAAGAAATTCAGGTTCTTCCCAATGATCATCAGTTAAGGCTGTAGCCAGTTGGTAAGCAATGACACTGCCTTTGATAGACTTTCTATGAATGTACTTGAAGTCATAGGCTATGAGGAATGCCACCCATTTAGCCATCTTTCTATCTAAAATAGGCTTTTCAATAAGGTATTTAAGGGGACTCTAATTAGTGAGGACATGTGTGATGTATGCCCATAAGTAATGTCTTAGTTTGTGGCAAACCAATACCAGAGCTAGGCAAAGCGTCTTAATGTACTTGTACTTGAGTTCGTGTGTTAGCATTCTCTTACTCAAGTAGTAGATGGCATTCACTTTGTGTGAATTTGTAGCTTTCTGAACAAGCATTGCTCCTATGGTTTCTTCAGTGACAGTTAAGTAAAGCAATAGAGATTGACCAAGCCTAAGAGGCTGTAGGATTGGCTTACTTAAAAGATACTTCTTAATATATTCAAAAGATCTCTAACACTCTTCATTCCATTACTTAGAGGAATTATTTTTCAGTAACTTGAATATTGGGCTGCAGGTGTCGGCTAGTTGGCGAATGAACTGACTGATGCATTGAAGGAGGCCAAGGAAGCCCCTTATCTCCTTTTTAGTTTTAGGAGTTGAAATGTCAATGATGGCTTTAGACTTGGATAGATCCACTTATATGCCTTTCTTGTTAACCATGTAATCAAGGAACACTCTAGATGATGCTCCAAATATGTATTTTTTAGGTTTTAACTTGAGATTATACTGTCAAAGTTTAAGGAAGAACTTCTTCAGTGCTTATAGATATAGTTCAGGGGTTGTACCTTTGACAACCATGTCATGGATGTAGACCTCCACTTCTATATGCTTTAAGT
>CAOJBK015369469.1:0-14973 GCA_948294925.1 Codiaeum variegatum
ATTAATTAAAGAGTTTAATTAATTATTAATGATGATTGAATTAAACATGTAATTAAATTTACAAAGATGCTAGCATATCTTGATGTTTAATTCATAAAAGGATAATTTCAATTATGTCATAGTTTGTATAAGATACAAATGGGCATGACTAATTAAAATAGTTTTGGACAAACAAATAAAATTAATTAAGCTTAACAAGAGATGTTAGCTTAATTGAAATTAAATGTGGTTAATTAAGGTTTAAAGGTGATTCTTACTAATTATAGCCTTAATCTGGCTGACTAATTGACTAGTCAAAAGTCAACAAGACAATATTCTCCCTTTTCCTCATTAATTTAAGGAAAAGGAAAGGAAGGGTATAAACTATATAAGGTAATGTTATCATATTTTTGCCTAAGCTCACTCTACACTTTTTTGAAGAAAGATGAACAACTATTCATCTTCTTCAACCTCAAGCTAGAGAGAGAAACTCTTTAAGAGTTAGAGAGAGAAAGCTTCAAATTCACACTAAATTGAGAGAGAAAGTTTGTTTTGAAGAAGAGTTCTTCAAAAACAAACTCTTCTTCAATTAACCTTTGAGAAATAAGTGTGGAGAAGTTTTCAAGTTTAAAGCCAATCCTTAAGTCTTAAGTTCTAAAGTAAAGGAGCAAGGACCAAACATTTGGATAACTAAAGAGAGATGATTCAAGCTTCTTGAAGAGAATAAGAGAGCAAGCTTTTGGGAAAATCTAGGTATGTTTCAAGCTAGAGGCTTCGTACTTGAGGAGCTTAATGAAGGAGGACGAGATGTATTCTTACTTTAAACATTTCTTTGTTCAACTTGTGTTTTATACACAAATTAGTGAAATATCCTTGGTTGAAGTTATAGGTCCAAACCTTAGTTTAGACATTTATCAAAGAGTTTGATAATTGACTAAACCATTTATGTTAAAAGAGTTTTAACATAGAACTTCATTTTCAAAGAGTTTGAACATTTCTAAGTGTTTTGTTAAAAGTGTTTTGACAAAATGTTTAAGTAATCAGACCCTAGGTTATGGAAATGTTTCAAAGTGTTTGAATAATTATCTAACATAATTTTATTAAAAGTGTTTTAATAAAGTTATGTTTTTGAAAAAATTTTGAAAATCGAAAATCGAATCATTTTCTATTCTTGAATTCTTCACTTTCGTTGCGCAACTCCGTAACATTTCCTTCAATTAATGGGGTGAAATTGGTGACTAAAACTTATAAGACACCCGCTAATTTAGGTGAGATGATGGGTTGTGAGACTTACGCGGTAG
Organism: Codiaeum variegatum; assembly: GCA_948294925.1. Lineage (NCBI taxonomy): Eukaryota > Viridiplantae > Streptophyta > Magnoliopsida > Malpighiales > Euphorbiaceae > Codiaeum > Codiaeum variegatum. Next base: position 1,281 of record CAOJBK015369469.1, read on the forward strand.
GAATTGACGTGTTAGGCTGTTGGGTTTGTGCAATGAGGTTCTAGAGGGCTTAGAGTAAGGAGGCTAAGTCTATAATGGTAGATGGTTAGGGTTGAGTAGTTATTGTTGTTTGGCTTATGGCTTAAGCATTTATATTTACAGGTGGTGGTAGAGGTTTTTCATTATTATGGGTTTCTTCGTGGGTTTTCTCCATATTGAGAACTTTTTGTGCAAGTTGAATGAGAAAAGATAAGAGAGGAGAAATAAAGGAATGTCGATATGACAATCCTCTAAGAGAGAAGATAAATTTTAGGTTAGAAAACTTGGCATTTTCCCATAGCTAGTGTCAAATTATAGAGGTCTTGGTTCCTCTAGTTAGAGTGAAGTGTTTCCTGGTTAGTTTAAAGAGTAACCTGGATAGAAAAAGATGGTTAGAGGGTTGGATATGGTTTCCATCAATAACCTTTTGACACTCAAGTCAATATGAGGAAGAGAGAAAGGTAAGGTAAAAGTATAGAGTGAAAGAGTAAGGTTGTAATTACTTTGCTCGAGAGTGGGAACTCTCTATTTATAGATTAAGGAGTTCCTATAGCTAAGGGTAGGTGTCTTGCAAAGGTTAACTCCTGAAGTCTTGTGATGGGACATGAATGTGATAGCTTCCTATAATGTGATGAATAGGTGTCATCCTGGGAATGGGCTAAAGCCTAAAAAGTAGGTGAGGATCCCTCGGGTTTAAGTCTAAGAGGAAAAGCTTTTGGAGGGGTCCTTCAAAGAAAGGCCTTTGAGGGTCCACCTTTAGTGTCAGGAAAGAGGAGCTTCGCAAACATCCTGGTTGGATTGAGACTAAGGGGATTATGATAATCTTAGGCCCATACTAGTGCCTATTCCAACAATCTCTTCTTTGATTTTATCTTCATACTTCATGTAGCCTAGACTAGGTTCTTTCAGCTTGGCAAACTTCTTATGATCTCCTATCATGTGTTTTGAGTAGTCGTTGTTTATATGACAATCATTAGAATTCTGTATACTACTCAAACATTCCTGCACAAAAATCACTTAGATTCAAGTACCCAATCTATGTTGTGTCCTTTTGGATTAGCAAGTCTAGTTCCTTTTGGAACCCATATGTTAAAACTATAACGAGCCATTTTAAACATTTACTAGACATATGTTCAGGCTTCTTACAATATGTACAAACATGATAAGCTATTTTCTTACTATTAGATGTAGATGCAACATTAGAAGATTTTGCCACTAACTGATCCATAATAGTTTTCTGATTTTCAAAAGCTTTAGAAAAATTCTCTCTTTCATTCTTTAATTTTGTCATTAATGAACTGTCATATTTTATATTCTCCCTCAGGTTGATGTTTTCATTAGTCAACCTGTCATTTAATTTGATCAAACTACTATTTTGAAACATACAGCTAGATAGATCATTTTCTAACTTATGAAGTTTACTTAGCAGAAACTCATTCTTCATACATTAAACATGAAATTCATTATATAAGTCCTTTAACATAGCTTTCTCAACTTTCAACTCAATAAAACTAGCTCTTAGTTTAAGAAAATCTTTCTTAAGTACTTTATATTCATCATTCAGTTCATTAAATGCATGTTTACTGCTATTTTCTAAGTTAGAATCATTACTTCTAATGTTTCTATTTCAAGAGCATCTTTAGTTGAACTCACTACTAAGTAGAGATTAGCCTTCTCATTATGATTTGATTTTTCATTTGAAGAGTCTGAGGCTTTACTGTCACTCTAGATTACTAGTACTTCTCTTTTGCCTTTCTTCTATTTCTTCAGCATTGGACAATTAGGTTTGATATGCCCTGGCCTGTTGTACTCGTAACAGATTAGTTCATATGACTCCTTCTTATTGGATTCAATTTTAGATTTCTTCTTCTCGTACTTCTCATTTCTTTTTTCCTTTCTTTCTTATGAATCTCTTCATTTTTTTAGCTAATGTTACCATATGATCATTTTCAGATGACTTTGAATCTTCCTCAGTAATTGAAGCAATCATTTTCTTTTTTAAACTTCATTCCTTTTGATAAGGATCATTTGATAAGAGAGTAGAGATCTAATAAGTTCATTAAGAGTAAGATCATTTCTATCCATCAGCATATTAACTTTTGAGTCCTATTCTTTTGATAATGATCTTAAAGTCTTCTTTATCTGATTGTGTTCAGGCATCTAATAACCTAAGGCATTAAACTGACTCACAATATTTGGAAATCTGATGTTCATTTCCAAAATGCTATCACATTGTTGCATCTCAAATGTCTCATAATTCCTCATGAGAACATTTATCTTTGCATTTTTGATAGCTTTGGTTCCCTCATAGGTATTCCTAAGCTTGGCCCATATTTCTTTAGCTATTTTGCAACCTGAAATAAGATTAAATTCAGATAGTGTTAATGTATAATGCAAGATATTCATGGCTTTAGCATTCTAATCTATTTATGCTCAATCAGCTTCCACATATTTTGATTTAGGTCAACTAACTCTCCCTCAATCATTTTGGTTTACTTCTTAGGACCATTACATGTTATAGTTTAGGCAGTGATATCAGTAGCTTAAATGAAATAAGTTATTATATTTTTTCAGTAGGCATACTGAGTACCATTAAACAGAGATGGTCTATTGACTGATTGCCCTTCAAGTAGTAGTAGTGAATCTTTAGCCTGACTAGCCATTTTGTAGATCTTTCCTCAAAGATGTTAAGCCTTAAATAAGTAGAGACCTGCTCTGATACCAAATGATAATGCAAATTAGACATCCAAAAGGGGGTGAATTGGACTCTTTTTCTACTGATTAGAGTTTTGCCCAGATTAGATCCTATCTCAACTGATTAAATTATATTCAGATGATTTTTAAGTTATTAGATGAAGCACATATCAAATTTATCAGATACTCCTATCAGCTCCTTTAAAGTGAATGTTCATATATCAAGAGGAGTACAATTAAGTCCTCTACTGATAATCTTAGCGGTTAGCTAACTATTTTGATTAAAAGGCTGTAGCTTGATTTAAGATCATTATTATTAGTTTTAAAGTCAAGTCTGATTAATATAAATGAAATGAGATGTCAAATGCAGAGTAAGCTAAATATAAAAGTGAGTATATGTATACAGCAACAGATATATAGAGAAGACACATAAATTTATACTGGTTCATCACAAACTCCTACATCCAATCCCCAAAGATACCACCCTGAGTATTTCACTATCAACTCTATTTCAATCTGGTTAGAACAAACCTTAAACTGGTTCAACTTATACAAGCTAACCTTAGCAGAGTATTCCCTTAACTCAATTGATTCCCTTAGAATTTCACTTAGACTTCAGAACACCTATTCACTACTGTCAGAAGAAAGTGAACCTCACAAACTTTAGGCCCAGACGACTGTGACATGCCAATACTCAACCATAAGCTTTATACTAGATGCTTGGAACCTTTACAACACTTTAACTTTAAGATATAAAGAAATTTAAAATAGTTATTAAAAAATTCCTATGTGTATTAAGACTTTAAATGCAATCAAGGAATTTTGAGTAAGAAAAGATTTTAATAAAGAATCAAACTCAATAAATATATAATTACACAAACTAACTTGAGAAAGACAAATTAAATGCACAAAATCTTTTCTTCAATGAATAGATGAAAGATGTTTTCAAGAACAAGAAGTAAAAGAAACTTATTAAATGCACTATCTTGAAAACATATGAGCTGTATGAATAAGAAAACTTCTCTTCATCAATCCTATTTGAATTTATGGTGGTGGTATTTATAGACAATGAAAAATATAGTTGTTAAAAGATATAAAGTAGAAAGAAAGATAAAAATAAGTTTAATAACTACTATAGTTAACTTTGTTTCTAATTGACAACTGTCAGAGTTCTACAAGTCTGCATCTAACAGTCTGACATATAGATATCAGTAAAATCAAAGTTTGTTTACTAAGAAAAAATAATTTATACATACAACAATAGGTTATTGTTGGGATCGGTGAAAAAGCAATGTTTTAGTGTATACCCTAGAAGGATATTCCTTTTTGAAATGGAATATTCATTGCAAACCAACAAAAGGAATTTTTCTAAGTAAAATCATATGGTTTGATTTTTCAAAATTGATTTTACTAAGTTAGAACATTAAGAAAAGACATGCAAGCACATGATAAGACTGATCTACTTAACAATCTTTTCTAGTAAATACAACTACGACATTTCTATTTATTGATCTTCACATCTTATAACATCTTGGGATCTGAATGTCTGACTATTATCTAATGCTCGTTTAGCTTTAGTCTTTACACTATTAGCTCATCTGGTGACTGAATAACTTAAGTTCATATGAATACACTTAGATCCAGCATTAGCTAAATCACAATCATTTAGTTTTATTATCATCCAAAGTATATTGCTAACCCATGAGACTAACACAATACAATACTAGATTGCAAATATTAATAAACTTGGTGTACTCATACTCTTAACTATGCCTAAAGTGTTGAAGAAAGCTAAAACAAATGGGCTTTTATGAATGAACAACAACAAACCATTAATAAAGTTAAATTTGGAACTAAGTCCTTTATAAACTATTGCCCAATAGCCATACATGTAATTAAAATTATGCAGATTCCCCTTTATTAGGAATGTTATCCTGATTCTTGAAGCTTCCATTGGCAAAACCATCATATTTTACGTCGTTGCTTCAAAACAAGGCTAAATAAAAGCACCAGAAACTTCAGCCTTATACTACCAAATCCATAATTTTTGCTTCCTTAGAGTTTTAACTTGTTTCTTCACCATCCATTGATAGACTTTCAAATATCCAGATTGAAAAGAAAAATTAAATTTTGAAGGCCATGGCATTTAAAAATCTTCATCTTTGATGGAATCAATACTGAGGCTTGAAAATGGAACATCCATAATAAAATCACCTCCTTAGATATCAGTGTTGCACCAACTCCTCTTTCTTTCCTTCCTAATTACTTCCTAATTGCAACTTCCCAATGGATTGGAACTATGTTGGGATCCCGACATAGCCGAAACTGATCAAGCTGATAGGTAGCTAAGAGGAGATCATGAAGGTTTAAATCTACAAACTTGATAAAATACTGCAAATAACCAACCAAAAGGGAGTATAACTCCATTAAACCTAAAACAACTACCCATAAAACTATAAAAACATGAGAAAAACCAACATTGGAGAGTCGACGGATATCCCTGAGCACAATTATTGAACTGAAAATCAACCAAGAAAGAGAAGATCTCAAACAAAACAAATATAACTTTTTCTTACCCCTTATTTTTTTTGAGATATTTCTTATCCTTGTTTGGTATAAATGAATTTCACCAAATTTTATAAAATTTATTTGCAAATTCAAATTGTGTTTGATTTAAATAAAAATTTCACTTTATTTGTTTGAATTTAATTAGAGAATTTATTTTTAAATAATGTTAATTTGCAAATTTCAACATTTTTTTTATAATTTTAATAATTTAATAAATTAGAATTTTAAATGAATCTGCAAATGAATTTCCCAATTGAATCATTTGTATAACCTTTTTTGTGTTTAAATAAGAAAAAAAAAAGCTTATTTATCCTCGTCTAATAATAATGTTAGCATAATCGTGAACTTCCAATTATGTCCTCGATTATTAAGTTTTATAACAGTTTTCATCAACAGTTGCTTTCTTTGATTCTGCAATCTGTTCCATAAAACTATTTCCGTGATCTATGATTTCACTTGGATCTTATAATTGGCCCCTCGGTTCTGTGAATTTTCGCATATTTGTTGTATTGCAGATGCGACATTGATCTAAGACTTCACTTTTGTTTGGTTTGAATCACACTTTTTTTTTTTTATCTTTAATTATTTTTGTTTTCACCTTCAGGTTGGATTTTGTTAACCTAGATTTTGGTAGGTGTGTGGTTGTGCTTTGAGAGAATCATACGAATGGATTCAACATCGAATCATCATTACTTGTTCAAGTTGTTGATGATTGGAGACTCTGGTATTGGAAAGAGTAGTCTTCTTTTGAGTTTCACTTCTGACACCTTTGAAGATCTCTCCCCCACTATTGGTAAGTGTCGTTGGTCTTACAACTGATAGATTTAGATACAAAACCTCGAGCCTTGCCTTTTCAACTTCTAACTCTGTTATTTTCTATTCCTTATAAGGTGTGGATTTTAAAGTAAAACATGTCAATATGGGAGGCAAAAAGCTTAAACTTGCAATTTGGGATACAGGTAACTCTTGACTTGTGAAATTGCCTGATATTTCTTTACATTTAAAATTACTAAATCTTCTCAATGCGGGTCTTGCTCATTTTGTCAAATGTAGTAGAACCTTTGTTTTCGGTATATAACTAGTAGCATACAAGAAATCAGTTGACTGTTGAATTAAATTACAATACTAATTTGTATGTGAAGTTTATTTATTCTGAGATTTTTTTTTCAATCAAACTAAAATTGGGTTGCAAAATATGGGTTAGATTCTTCCCAATGTATAACTTCGATGCTTATATGTGTTGCCATTTTCTTGTGCTCAATGGTACTATTTGTTCCATTAGGATTCTTTGGTGCTTATATGTGTTGCCATTTACTTGTGCTCAATGGTACTATTTGTTCCATTAGGATTTTTTAATCCAATTATGATCTGACCACTCTTTTTCCTGTTTCCCTAGGTAACACACATAGTAATAGCTTTCAAGGCTGGCTAAGTTAATATGCTAATTGGCAATGATGTTTGTAATTGTTCCCATAGCTTATTTTAAACAGAGAAAATGGAACCAAATAAGAAGTGAGATTTGGATATCTAGTAGTCGAGTTGTCTTACAATGTCAAATATTAGCTGGTGAAGAAGTGAAATGTTAAAAGGCAAGGGAAAGAGATACTCTCTTCAAATATTGGAAAGAGATACTATTTTCAAATACTGATTGTTTTCTGTACTTCAATGGCTGTTACCTCTTGAAATGTGCAGTCATAAAGTATAACTTTGATTGCAACAACTTTTGTGTATTGTAATTACCTTTATCTTGTCATTGATCCTTTTGAGTTTTTTGACGCAACTGGGTTCTGTTCAACATGCTCATGGTTGATGTTAAATTATCTGAATCATCCTAGTATAGTTGCCTGCACATTTCCACTTGCCAAGTTGTCTTCTTCATAGACTAATATTTTCGCTATCTTCCAATTTTTTAACTGTATGTTGTTGTTAAATTATAGTTGTCTTCATATTTCATGGTACATTTTGATTTTTGTATGTAACTGGGTTTTGTACAACATTCTCTTGGTTAAATTTCGCTAACTCATTCTAATATAGTTGCATATGCATCCACTTGCTAAGTGGCCATCTCAGTAGGATAATATTTTTCTACCTTCCTATTTTTGTTTGCCATGCTTGGAAAGTATTTTTAACTTATTCTTCAAGATTAGGAACTTTTGGTTTTGTCCAAGTCTAATGCAGTGATACTATATGGTTTCATAATGCAGCTGGTCAAGAACGATTCAGGACACTGACAAGTTCATACTATAGAGGTGCCCAAGGGATCATTATGGGTATTCCCCCTTTCTTTGACATATAAATTCCTAATCTGAATAAGCTAATGTGCGGAATGTTCCTGTGAAATCTTTTACAAATTACAAAATTTAAGAATTGATGTCCCATGTTATATTCATGGTTATAAAAGGTACGAGGCACAAAAAGGTCTTACAAAGACCATATTGGAACTTAAGTTCAAGGCATAAGGTGCAATGAGGAAATGTGTGTGTTTGAAAGAGGTTGGGGGAAAAGAAAAGAAAGAGAAGAAAAATTCCAAACTAAGGCTAATTGTATTTATAGCAAGATGTTAGCATTGTTTAGCCAAATTAACAAAAAATACCATTTTTAGATGCATCAATCCAAATAGGTTAATTTACTATTTAATTCTTGGCTTTTAACCTTTGCAACACTTAGGTACTTGTATTTTAAAAAACCAATTGAGGCACCCTTGTGTTTTCATTTCGCTAAACACTTACGTCCTTCCAACCTTTGTTGTTTTCTGGGTATTCTCCCTCAGTCAAAGGGCTGGAACTTGTCATTTCTGAGTACCAAAAGCTCTTACTGGTAATGCTCTCTTTCAAAATGGCTCAATATAATTTAATTTAGTGAATTTCATTTATCTGAAAAATATATGTAAGAGACTTTCAAAATGCACAAGGCTTTACTAAGTACATGAACCCCATGAATTTCAGCACTATAATGCCATTGGATTTCAAAATCTTATAGATATTGGCAGCCAAACCTTAATTGTATTCTTTCTTTATTGACCTTTATTAAGTTCTCATCCAAATTTTTTATGCTTTTATCCTTTTCAATTTTCTCATACTTATTCTGATTGTAGTTGTTGAAGTTGATGATTAAAGGAATGGGTAAAACAAATAAATCTTTTGTGGACGATTGAGATTGAAAGGATTTTTACGTTCTGGGTATTGTAGAGAGAAGGGGAGAGATTTGGTAGATAGTTTTTGTTAGAAATGGTAAAATAGAATTTAAAGTAGGGATATTTTGAATATTATATGTGTCATTTTATAATAAAATATCATCTCAAACCTTTGACTAATTGAGAATACAAAAAAGAAAATGGATGAAAGGACTTTAATGTTTAACATAATGAAGATACATGGATGTCTTAATTGATTTCTGACGGGGATCTAAATGTTCAAACTAATTAGTACATTACCCATCCAAATATAATAATATAACCACTAGCAAAGGAGTAGAAAATAACTGAAATTTGAATATAAAATTGATAAACTGTTATTGAATACCTGCTCTTCTTGTTGAAAGAGAACAAAAAAAAGAAAAAAAGAAAAAAAAAAGACACCTAATCCTTGTGATAATGTTTCTCACGTTTAATTAGCTTGATCTTATTTATCCCTTGTTAACAACATTCAATTATGAATCCATGTCTCCTGATTCCTTTAGTTTTTGTCACCATTTCTTTGAAAGGTTTAGGCATCATTAGATATTTTCTCGCTTTTTTCCTTGTTATATTGGGTTTTCTTCATCCTTTCATGTCATCTTCTTTTCTGAGATGCTTCCTTTCTAGAGCCTTTGGTTTAATATGACATGTATGATCAACCCATTATCTACTCACTTTTTGCTCAGATGGATGCTACCCCCAACTTCCCTTGAATACTTGCATGTAGAATTTGTTCAATCTCCTATGAAACAAATCTAACAATGCTCATTTCCGGAACATTCGTTTTCTGCATGTGTTATTTTATTTCTTTACCAATCAACATATACATCATAAACGATTGGACCATGATGTGATAAAACAGTCACTATCTCTCCATCTAGATTAACTCTATTTTTCTCACCACTCCTCTTGAGGCTGAATTGCAATGCTCCATATTCTATTTTTGTCAAAGTGCTCTAGAGATCTAACTTTGGGTTAATTACAAGTTGAGTTGTGTCATTTAGGACAATGACGTTTGTGACATCACTAGGAAAGATCATTGTGTTACTTTCAAATATTTGGATACTGGTGGCTATTCCATTATATGTTTCCTTCATCACTTTATGCATATCCAACTGATTTTTTTGTACGTTCCCACACTCACCATTACGCCTCCCATAGCTATCAACCCTAAGAATTCTCTCTCTATCTTTGCATTCTAAACTTCTCCATTTATTTTTTTAGGATGTAAATTGCCTCCATGAAGTCTTCCTCGCATAAAATCAAATTGGTTTATGAGATTGATGTGTTGTGACCCAATATTTTCACTCTCTCCTAAAGAACCATATTTAAAAACTAAGAATAACAAGAATCAAAGTCGTATGATTCTTATTGATATATTGAATTGATTTACAGACTCTGAATTAATTGAAGATTCATAGTAGAAAAAGTAGGGAAAAATTAGGAAACAAAAGAATTACAACCTAATTTACTGGGAAAATAATTAGCCTAATTTATAGCCTAAATTTCCTATATTTACAACAGAATATACAACTAGCATATTCTAGGGAATTAACTAAGAATCCGGAACTTTCGAACACTCCCCCTCAAGCTGGTTTAAATTTGTCTTCCGTTGCCAGCTTGTCAATAAAGTTCTTGAATTGTTTCTTTGGCAGCTTCTTAGTTAGAATGTTTGCAACTTGTTCAGTAGTAGGAATATAAGGCATACATACTAGTTCACTATCTAGTTTTTCCTTTATAAAATGCTTATCGACTTCAACATGCTTCATTCTATTATGGAGAACTGGATTGTGAGCAATGGGGATATTAGATTTATTGTAACAATATATCTTCATCGGTGAGGGATGGGTAATCTTCAGTTCTTTCAAAAACCTTTTAATCCATACCACTTCACAAATCCCATGAGCAACAGCCCTAAACTCAACTTCTGCACTACTTCTAGCCACTACTTCTTGTTTCTTGCTATGCCAAGTAACAAGATTACCTCCAACAAATGTATAGTAGCCGGAGGTTGATCTTCTCTCAATTACACTACCAGCCCAGTCCGCATCAGTATAAACTTCAATTTGTAAATGTCCATGTTTTTCAAACAAGCCCTTTCTTGGAGTTCCCTTCAAATACTTAGGATTCTATAGGTTGCATCAAAATGTTCTGGTCCTAGTGAGTATATAAATTGGCTTACCATACTGACTGCAAAGGCTATGTCAAGGCATGTATGAGCTAGATAAATTAGTCTTCCTACAAGTCGTTGGAACTAATCTTTATTAATCACTTCTTCAGGTTTGGCTGCTTGTAGTTTTAGGTTAGGTTCTATGGGTGTTTCAGCTGCTTTACAACCAAGTAGACTCGTTTCTCCAAGCAAGTCAAGAACATACTTGTGTTGGGAAACAAAAAGACCCTTCTTTGACCTTGCAAATTCCATGCCAAGGAAGTACTTCAACGTGCCCAAGTCTTTAACCTCAAAGTCATTTGCAAGTACATTCTTTAATCTCTCAAGTTCAATACTATCATCACTTGTCAAGATTACATCATCTACATGCACAATCAAAACTGGAAATTTTCTTTCTTTAGAGAATTTAAAGAACATGGTATGATTAGCTTGACTTTGATGATAACCATGACTTGTCACAGCTTTTCCAAACCAAGCTTTGGGAGACTGTTTTAGTCCGTAAAGTGATTTTCTCAGTTTACATTACTTTATTTGGGCCAAGTTTACCTTCAGATCCGGGTGGTAAGTCAATAAACACCTCTTCTTCCAAGTTTCCATTTTAAAAAGCATTTTTCATGTCTAATTGGTGTAAGGCCAATCAAAGTGAACAACTAGAGAGAGAAGAATCCGAATTGAGTTTACCTTGGCAACTGGAGCAAATGTCTCTTGGTAGTCAATTCCATAGTTTTGTGTAAACCCCTTGGCTACAAGTCTTGCCTTGTACCTTTTTATGTTCCCATTAGCTTTGCATTTAACTGTGAATACCCATTTGCCCCCCACAGTTTTCTTTTCTTTTGGCAAATCAACAATCTCCCAAGTACCATTTTTCCAAAGAGCATTCATCTCTTTAAGAACTGCTAATTTCCAATCCGGATGATCCATAGTTTCTTGAATGTTTTTTGGAACAAAAATATGAGAATATTGCTAGTAAAAGTTTATGTTTTTTCAGAAAGTTTTTGATAAGACAAATATTTGGCAATAGGATGTTTGGTACATGTTCTAACTCCTTTCCTAGTAGCTATAGGAGCATTAAGATATGAAAATTCATCAATAGGAAGTGAAGGAGTTGGTATTGAGAGATTACCTGAAGTATTCAAGTCATCGGTTCTTAGAGGTGATGATTGGCCTTGTAATGGGACAGTAGGCTGAATTGTACTATGATGATATTTTTTTCTAGCATAAACACGGAGATAAGAAAGAGGATGTTTTTCTCCCCCTGTTTGTGGTTCAATTATGCTTTGCACAGGCAGACTAAGATTTCCTTGATTTTCATTAATTGGAACCATTGTTTTCTGAATATCGATGTTGGATTCTTTGGGGAAGAACACATTTGGCATAGGTATAGAGGTCTGCCAAAACTGATCTTCTTTACTCTCTTCCTCCCCCTGAAGATCAATTTGATTAAAGTAGGGTTCATTTTTTAGAAAAACAACATCCATACTTACATGAATTTTTTTTGTTTTTGGATTAAAAACTTGTACCCTTTTTTATTAGGAGCATACCCAATGAAAACACACTTTTCAGCCCTAGGATCAAGCTTAGATCGAAGATGACTAGGTAAGTGAACAAACACAATACATCCAAACACTTTTAAAGGTGTAAAAATATAGAAGATATGTTGTGAATTTCTTGATATCTATTACTTTAGAAAAGCTATGTATATATACAAGTATGGGGTTAGTCTATTCTAGGAAGAAGAATCAAATTTCCTGAACAAGCCTACGAATCAGTAAAGGATCCTAATTACACAACTGTACATATTCTGTAACACTCCCCCTCAAGTTGGAGCGTAGATGCTAATTATGCACAGCTTGTTACTTAAATAATTAACTCTAACCCTATTAAGAGCTTTTGTGAATATGTCTGCCAATTGCTCCCTAGTTTTCACGTATTCTGTTGAAATCAAGTCTTTCTGAATCTTTTCACGAACAAAGTAACAATCAATCTCAATGTACTTCGTTCATTCATGGAAGACTGGATTTGAAGCAATGTGAAGTGCTACTTGATTGTCATACCATAATTTGGCCGATATTGAGATCTTGAGATCCATTTCAGTGAGAAGCTGACATATCTATATTATTTCACATGTAGACTTGGCCATAGGCATATATTTTGACTCTGCACTTGGCCATGAACAATGTTCTGCTTCTTGCTTTTCTACGAGACCAAATTTCCTCCAACAAAGACACAGTAGCCTGAGGTAGATCTTCTATCTTCCTTTGAACCCGCCCAATTAGCATCTAAAAAACATTCAATTCTAGTATGACTATGGTTGCCATACATGATTCCTCGTCCAGGTGCACTTTTCAAGTAGCATAAAATTTGCTTAACAGCTCTTTAGTAATCAACCGTTGGAGATGACATATATTGACTTACAACATTGACTGAATAGACAATATCTGGACGAGTTATAGTGAGATAATTCAGCTTTTCAACCAATCTTCTGTATTTCTCAAGATCTTCAAATAAGTCACCACCTTTTGTAAGCTGTAAGTTAGGAGCCATTGGAGTGCTACATGACTTAACTCTCAATTTTCCTGTCTCAGATAATAAATCAAGAATATACTTCGTTTGAGATAAAAAGATACATTTTTTACTTTTCATCACCTCAACACTAAAAAAATATTTCAGTACTCCTAAATTTTTTGTATGAAACTGATTTTAAAAAAAAGATTTAAGAGATGAAATACCTTCAATGTCACTACCAGTAATGACAATATCATTGACATAAACAACCAACAAAATAATCCCGGCAGCAGACTGTTTATAAAAGACAGAATGATTTGACTTACTTTTCTTAATGCCAAACTCTTCAAAAGCCTGACTAAACTTTCTAAACCAAGTCCGAGGACCTTGTTTCAAGCCATACAATGATTTTCGTAGATGACAAATCTTCCCATACTCCCCCTGAGCAACAAAATCTGTTGGTTGCTCTATATACACCTCTTCTTGAAGATCACCATGAAGAATTGCGTTTTTGATGTCTAACTGATGCAAAGGCCTGTCATAGATAGCTGCCATTGATATGA
>CAOJBK015369702.1:0-13304 GCA_948294925.1 Codiaeum variegatum
ATTCCCTAGATATCTCAAAACTAGTGAACCTACTCATCTCACCATAAAGTTCTTTAAGGTGAGTAAGTATTTCTGAAACCTCAGCCTTGTGCTCGTGTTGCTTATGCAACTCCTTGGACATGGAGGCGAGCACAATACACCTTGTTGATAAGTGATCGTCATACCACTTCTTCCAAGTGACCCATTCCTCATCCGAAGCCTGTGGAGGCAAAAGACCAGGCAACAATTGATCGATCACATACATCGTTTTATCGTAAGTGAGGACAAGGTTAAGGTTTCACAACCAATCCACATAATCATTACTAATAAGCTTGTTCTTATGCAAAATGCTAGCTATCAGGTAGGTTGAACTCATATTATCAGAATGTACTGCAGAAAATAATAAGATTGAAATTAATATAAAATATATATGAATGTAATCACCATATTGATTTGGTCTTTAATCAAAATGACACTCCCACTAACTTGGCAAATCCGACACTTTGAAATACGAAGCGAATATTCCATTGGGTGAATATCTAGTAGGTTGATTGAAATCTTGCATGTGAACGACACTTGTTCATCAATCCCACAAAGTTGCACATTATCTTTATAAGGATTGATTCTTGCAAGTGAGCAACTCTTGTGAGATTCAATCTATTGGCTCTTAGTACTTCCAGCCTCAGGTGCACATTATCATTATTAGCCTTTCATATTAGTTAAGTTAAACCCATTGGACCAGTAAGTATGAAGATTTGAACATTGCATGGCTCAGGTGCACATTGCCGTTATTGACACACATTGTATCTCATACTCATAACATCCCATGCTATACAGTGAATTCAAGGAAACAAGTTCCAAGATTCATTACTGCAATGGAGAGCTGTAACTTAATATTTAAATTGGAAGATTTTGGGTCTTATTAAATTTGGTCTTACTTTGCACATTATCCATATTACATGCATCTAATTGATCATATATAACTCTTATATATCTATAAAATGAACAATAAGTAAAACATGGGCATGATCAAAGACTTAAGGCCTCAATTCCTAGCCACAATGAATAAATAGAGTTATTAGGTTATCAAATTACAACCATTCATGACTACTCTAGTCTTCATGCTCCCAATAGGCATCTTCATGGGTTGAACCCTTCTTTTACTCTTGCATCTCCACAACTCTTGTGTACATTAAGTATCCTTGGAATACCAATGCGAGATTACAAAATAAGATAGCTCATAGACTCAATGAATTGAAAACCTAATACAGTAATTAACACTTAATTACAAAACCCTTATATAATAAATGAATATTACATGCCCCACAAGTCCATATCTTAAGTTAAAAGTCCATATTCATCCATACATGCCAAGACCACCACAT
This sequence comes from Codiaeum variegatum, assembly GCA_948294925.1. Taxonomy (NCBI): domain Eukaryota; kingdom Viridiplantae; phylum Streptophyta; class Magnoliopsida; order Malpighiales; family Euphorbiaceae; genus Codiaeum; species Codiaeum variegatum. Next base: position 1,365 of record CAOJBK015369702.1, read on the forward strand.
TACATGCATATATAACTTTTATATATAAGTATGTGATGAAAAACAACCATCCCAATCTTCTGTTCCAGCATACGGTCTTATAAGTTCTACCTATACAGGCGTATGAACAAGTCCATATGACCATATAGACATACTTCTACATGGGCGTATGCTAGTCCAGAAGCATTATATAGTCGTATAGAATAAGGTCCCATATGGGTGTATACTAGTACAGAAACTTGGGGAGCTATTATGTCATGCTATATGGTAGTATGAAATGACTCCATACGGTCGTATCCTAAGATAGAATATTGGTTCTGCACAATAATTGGGTGGCTTAGCTACCACTTGAAGGAAGAATACGAGCTGCGCAGCCGAAGCAGAAAAATGCATGAACTTTAAAGGTTTGATTTTTATTTTCAAAACTTTTGTAAAACTTATTTCCATGCCAAAACTCTTTTAACAGGATGGTTTAATTGTATATTAAACTCTTTAATGAACATATAAACCTAGGTTTGAACTCATAATCCCAATCAAGGATCATTAGCAAATTATTGTGCAAAACACAATTATAACTAAGAAGGGGGTTTGAAGCATCAAATACCTTAACTCCCTCCTTCGTTAAGTTCCTCAAGTGCTAAGCCTCTAGATTAACTCACACCAAAGCTTTCCAAAGGCTTGTGTCTCCTACCTCTTCAAGAAGCTTGAGCCGGCTCTTTTGGTTGCCCAAATGTTTAGGTTCTTGCTCTTTTGTTGAGAATTTTAGACTCCAGGGATTGTTGGACCAAGACTTCTCCACACACTCCTTCACAAGATTATAGAATAAGAGTTTATGGTTGAAGAACTCTTATTCAAAGATAAACTCCCTCTCTCTACAATGGTGTGGTGTTTGAAACTTTATCTCTTTACCACTCAAGTTTCTCTCTCTAACTCTTAGGAGAATGAAGAAGATGATGAATAGTATCAAGCTTTCTTGTCTTAGGCAAAAGAGATGATGATGCTTACTATTTATACCCTTACCACTTCTAACTAATCTTCCATAATTTAAGGTAAAGTTAGTAAGAAATAAGGGTTACTTGTTCTAGTATTCAATTGACTATTTGACTAGCCAATTAGTCAATTAATCAAGTAGATTAAGCAAGTAATTAGTTAGAATCACTTTAGCTAATAATTAATCACATCTCATGTGAATTAATTGTGATTTGTCTAAGTTCATTTCAATTTAGTCATGCCCATTTATATATTATATAAATTATGACATAATTGAATTAATCCATTTATGAATCAAATTTCAAGATATGCTAGAATCTTTATAAATTTAATTATAAGTCTAATTCAATCATTATTAATAATTAATTAAACTCTTTAATCAATTATCAATATGATTTAATTTCAAGTCATGGGAATTACTTTATAGTATGTGACTTACTAGGTTCATGTTCTAACTAGCAATGAAATAAATAAAGTTATTTTCTTCCTACTAAGTATGTAATCCACAATCCATATATACTTAGTCCCATAAGTTGTGAGTGACGTCTAACATAGCATATCACGACTGTCTAATTAGAAATAAATGTCGTCGATTGTAACCTATAAGCAGTCTCACCCATGCACAATTCCCCTTTCAATTAAACCTTCAATTTCACTCCTATGATTTCTCTTTTTCTTGATAAAATATGAAATTTTAAGTCAAATTGATCAATGTGTTCGGAATACTTCGATAATAATTTTTGCACATCAAATCCATAATTCCCAAAACCTTTGACCATCCGTCAAATTGTCTAACATTTACATTCAATCGTCTCCAACATTGCAATCTATAAGGAAATGGGATATCTTGAATGTAATGAAGTATATGGGATCACAAATACACAATTTTTTAAACGATATGAATATATTCCTTAAAAGAAATTGATGATGTGTTGTTGTAACAGAAGTGCCACTTGAAAACAAAAATGAAAAAGCTAATCACCGTCAGTCATGTGGCCTTTGATTACCAAAAACTAATGAATGGATATGTGCAACGTTTCATTCACTTTTTCTCATTCATGTGCTTTGCGGTTGACAGTACAAAAGTTCACAACTGGCCACTTCCCCACATCCAAATTTATTGCATAATCATGTTTTGTTTTAAAACACATTAACATATACTAATATATTCATAAAATGCCTTTCCAATTGATCAATTAGTATATTAAAACTAAATAATTTTCATCACTTAAACGCTTACCGAAAATCATTACTTGGCATATTTTAATGATTTAAAAACGTTAAAAATAAAAAAAAGTTTAAAAATATATTATAGAAAACTATCAATTTATTTTTTAATTTCATTAATTTTTTTTGAATTTATTTCTATATATTTTTTTTGAGATGGTTAGTTTCAAAAAAAATTAACTAACATTCTTCATCGTACGCGATGCGTGTATTATTGAATATCAATAAATAAAAATTAAATAATTTTATCAAGTAAATAATTAATTTAGTTTTTTTATTACTTTATGTAAACATTCAAATAAAAATAAATTATCTAAGAATTAAAAAAAAATTTATTTTTTAAATTATTTTAAAATAGTGTTTTGTGATAATTTTTTAAAATTTTAAAATAGATATTTTATCATATTAGTTTTTGAACTACCTATTTTAGCCTTACTAAACATCTTTTTTACTTATATTTAGTAGGGATAAAATAGGTAATTTAAAAATTTAACATCACCAATTAATACCTCAAGAGTTCTCTTAATAAATAGTATAGATTTGATTTTAAATTTATTTTATAAATTTAATTATATACGATATAATCTAATTTAATTATTTAAAAATTAAAAAAAATTATAAATTTCATTAATTTATTTATTTCACAAACTTATTAAATTAAATTATTTAATTTGATTATAATAATTTATTAAGTATAATTAAAGCATAAGTCAATAATGTATCTATGTTAAATATTTTGCAAAAAAAATCTCTCTTTGTTAAATAATAAAGTCAACACTCCATTATAAGACTCCAAATTTCATTGGATAAAAATGTCTCTACCTACCTTTTTGTTAAACTTTCTTATCTTCAACCATTATTTATTTCTAACTCTTTATTTAAAAAAAAAACAAATTAATTGATTAATTAAAATTAAAATATAATTAATAAATAGATTATAAAAATTTTATAACCATAATATTTATCATATGAATACTCCATGCATCATTAAACTAGTAATGTATATATATATATATAAAGTAGAAGCCATTAAAACATTTTTTCTTTTCATTTTTTAAATTGAAAATATGTCACTCTTTTATGATTTCATTTCCTCCTTAAATCACATTATAGTTTTTTTTTTTTAAAAAAGGAGTTTAGGTTAACATTTTAACCTTTATTTGTCATGATTATGAAAAAAAAAATATATTCTCATATATTGACATGATAATATTTATACTTTTTTTTATTAATAATCTTAAACTTTTTATAATGAATTGAGTTAATAAATTCAATTTATAAATATTAGAAAATGTATTAACATATAAAAAATAAATTATTTCTAAGAATTTATAAAATTTATAGAGTTATAAAAATATTTATATATAAATATGGTTGCTATATTATTTTTATTATTTATACCTTAATTCTATTATATAAAAAATTTTAAATATTTTAGTAATTGATTACTAATCAAATTACCTTATTTTGATCTCTTCATGAACAAAATTTTAACTTAATTAATAATAAATCATTTGTAATTTTTTTGTGCACTTATTCTACCACTAATAATAACATAAAGTTAAAATATAAAATATAAATAAATATATGATACTTTTATAGTTGTATATTAGTGTATTTTCATATATATATATATATATAAAACTGTTTTAAGATTATTTCTTAATTTATAAAATAAAATATATAAACTATAACAAAATATAAATAAAAATTAATGATGAAATTTTTTTTATCAAATACATTGTATGGGTAATAGCTAGTTAATATTAATATAGTTTCCTATAAATTAGAAAATTTCTAAACGTTTGAAAAATAAAAAATAATAAGCCTTTGGTGAGTCAATTCTCCTATATTTAATATTCAATAAATTAATAATTCTATTTGAGAAATTAACTTTTTCCCATTAAATAATTAATAATTACTAATATTCAATAATTAATAAAATATATAATTTTTTTTTGTAATTATAAATTATTGGAGAGAATATTTAAAAGAAAATTATTATATTATGGTATATGGTTTATTCTTAGTACAATTTTATGTTAAATCATCTGTAAAAATTAAAGATAGAAACAACATGGATTGGTATTACATATTCATAAGACTCAAAATAATCTTAACTTAAATATTAAGTTATAAGAGTCTAAACTAGACAAGAAAGTCCAAGTCCGGAAAAAGAAGAAAGGTCTATCAGAATAAGAGCCCAAGGCCATACTCATTCAAAAAAATTACCAAAAAGGTTCATAGGGCACAACTCGAGCAAAAAAGTCCAAAATAATGATATTCAGAAACCACTGTCCATTACCAAGTAGAACTATAATCCCCTAAGCGGACCGTTTTACTCCTCCTGATCCTTCGTATAAGTCAAATAAAATAAACAAACTACAATTAATATAATATTGTCTTGCATCTTTGCCACATCACACTTGTATCAGAGACATGCTGAATAAGCCTCCGAATCAGAAACAGTGCCTTGATACTAATCACCATGTCTAGACAAAATAGAATATATTCCACCTTCTACCAATCAACCGAGGACACCTCAACTTCTTATTCAGAAAGCCATCAATGGTAAACTATCACCTACTTTTAATCCTAGCTTTTCGAGCCAGCCACATATATACTCCAAGGTTCTATATAAGACCCTTCATGCTAACTGTATAGATAACTGAAAACATCTAACTTCGACTTTAACCACTAAAACTTTAATATCTCATTTTTCTCTCTATTATTTTGGTGGCTCAAACCACTATTACATATTTCTCTAGTCTCAAGTTATTGACTCGTGCGTCGAAAGTCCTTTGTTAGGCACCAAGTTTGACCCCTTGACAATTGTTTTTATTACAAGCCCATATTGGAGTGTGCTAGGCCTAACCTCAAAGATCCATATTATTATTGATTAAGTTATAAACTCATTAATTACATCCTTTAAATTTGATCAAATTATTATTTAATCCCTTTAGTTTACCAAATGAAATAAAGTTTATAAATATTAACACTTTAGTCTCTTTAAACAAATTTTAAGAATGGATAAGGTTCAAAAATGCCATTAACGATTGGAGAAAGTACCAATTTTGCACCTCATATTTTGAAAGTCTCAAATATGCCCCTAACCTTTTTAAAAATGGTCATCGAGCCTCTTGCATAAACCCCCCGTTATCTATTGGGGACTTTCTATTCTGTGGGTCCCACCCTCTATCACACGTGAACTCTTATTCTCAGAGGTGAGAATTTCCCACCTAAAAGCTTAGCGACTGAAACATTAATTCTCTCTTCTTCCTTTTTTCTTTTCTTTACCTTTCTCTATCAAAAAGCACATAAACAACATAAATAAATATTTCTCTACCATTCGATCTATCACTCTCAAAGAAAAAACATCCCTTTCATTGTTTAATAAAATAAATTTGGTGGTTGTAAGGGAGAAAGAAGCATCTGATTTCGAGCTCAAAGGTACACATTGTTCTTTTCTGATTCCTTTTTGCTTAAACACGGGGTTTGGTGTTTGCATGTGGGGTATTCCTTAGTTTTTTTAATTGTTTTGTCTACTTTATTGTGGATTTATAGTCCATTGAATATTAAAAATGGTGGGTATTGCTTTTCTGTCATGTTCAGTGTTGTTTTTAGTAAAATTTTTAATTTAGGGTTTATGTGTTTTGTTTGTTTTTGGATTATGGTATTAATTTGTGTTAGGGTTTGTTGATTTAAGGATTTTTTAAATTTTATTTTAGGGTTTTATTGCAAACTAAGGTTTCATGGGCAATTGATTTGGGGATTTTATGAAATTGGTAATAAATTTATAAAATTGATTGATAATGTTGGTTTGTTATAGCTTATTTTGTTGTCAAAGTAATTTTCTAATCAATTTATGAATTTTGTTGTTGTTTTGTATTGTAGGATGGGTTGTGTAACTTTGAATTTTAATTTTCATTATGGGGGTCAGTGGGTTTATCAACCTGATTTGAGGTATATAAATGGTAGGGTTGATAGGTTATGTAACTTTGACGTGGATTATCTATCTGCTACGGACATTAGGGAAAGGTATGTGTTTAATATAGGGTTAAAAAATGTGTCTTCTATATTTATTCTAGAACTAGGGAGATCACTTAGTATTGGACTAAGGCTGGTTAATGATGATAAGCTAATTAGAAGAGTCCTTAAAAAAATATTAGCACACAATTGGGTTAAAGAGATTGGCATTTTTGTAACACATGAGATTGATGAACATGTACTTTTTGAATCCATTCAATTGCTAGAAGGACCAAATAATGAACCAAATGAATCTATAAAACCTAGTGCACCAAATGAAACTAATCCAACTAAACCTAATGAAGCACCACTCCTTGATTTCAATTGGTCATTTGGTTATGCTAATGCTAAATCAATTAATGAGTGCAATCTTGATGCTCAATGCAGTAAGGCTAGTGTAGGGGTTGCAGGAGGCAATGAAGGAAGGGTAGGTAATAAATGAGTGGTTGGAAATGAACTAGGGGTAGAAAAAACACATGAAACTAGGCTAGAGGGAGTTGTTGATTCTAAGTCAAAACCCAGTGATAGTGAGGACTTAGATTATGAACCACCTATTAGAGAGGGTGAAGATAGTGATATGGATACTGATTTTGAGAATGAAACTATCCCAAATGAGAGGGTACCTTATGATGAAAATGATGGTAGACCTCATTTCATACTTAATATGTCTTTCATTAACAAAGTTGATACTAAGGAGGCAATACAAAAATATGCATTAGATAAGGGTGAGAAGTTGTCAGTTAGACTTAATGAACCATACAAACTTAGGGTTCGGTGAATGACAAATACAAATTGTCCTTTCCTATTCTATATGGCTAAGGATAAAAAGAATGAAGGGCTTGTTGTTAAGAAAATAAACCCTGAGCACACATGTTTCAGAACATTTATTTACCTAGCATGTATTGTAAATTTCTTAGAAAAATATTTTAAGAGTTGACTTTATAAGAACCCTAGCATTAAGGTTAAGGATCTTAAAACATAAGCAAATGAAGAGCTTAGGGTTAGAGTGTGTGAAACTATGGTTAAGAGGTCTAAGAGGGCAATTATTATGAAATTGAATGGAAGTTACAAGGATGAGTTAATATGTTGAAAGCATATGTTGAGACTTTGAAAAGAAGAAATCCAAGGTCCCATGAAAAGATTGATTTGTGTAAACAAAGTTTACCTAATGGTGTTAAAAAATTTAGAAGGATGTTTGTATGTCTGAATGCATTAAAGGTATGATGGAAGAATGGTTATAAGCATATAATAGGAGTTAATGGTTGCTTTCTTAAGGGGGTTTTTAAGGGTCAGTTGCTGTGTGTAGTGGGTAAGGATGGTGATGACTAACTATATCCTATAGCATGAGGCATAGTTGATCTGGAAAATTGGAAGAATTTGAGGTGGTTTTTGGAATGGCTTGTCAGGGTATTAGAGCTTGGAGATGGAAGCAACCTGGCAATCATTTCTGACATGAAGAAGGTATGCTACTAATTTGTCATTTATTTGTAATATGTGTGAAAGTAACTAACATCTGTTTTGTGCTTCTTTAATAATTGTAGGGATTGATCAAAGCAATTGATATATTATTGCCTCAAAGTGAACATAGGTGGTGTGCTAGGCATATTTATGCCATCTGGTCCAAGAAATGGAAAGGGGCAGGATTCAAGAGATTATTTTGGATTTGTGCATGGTCAACATATCCTGAAGAATTTATGGACAACTTGAATATGATTAAGAAATTGAACAAGAAAGCTGCAGAAGATTTGGTCAAATATGCTCCCTATAATTGGTGTAAGGCTTATTTTAGTTCAATAAGCAAGTGTTACATGGTTGGAAAAAACATATTAGAGTGCTTCAATAGTTAGATTAGAGAGGCAAGGCATAAATCCATTATCAATATGCTTAAAGATATCAGACTGCTTTCTATGGAGAAAATGAGGGACAACAAGAAAGCATATGAATCTTGGAGATAAGATATTAATCCAATTTGTATGGCATTATTTCAATTCAACAAATATGATGTTGGTAAGTGTGAAGTTATGCTTTCTAATGAAGTTGGAATTGAGATTTAGATGGAGAAGATAAACATACTATGTTTGTTTATAAGCAGTTATGCACAGGCAAATGAAGTTACGGGCTTGCATGTATACAATGTATGTATTATTATCAAGTAATTAGGGTTAGTACTCATATAGTGCATTCTAACTTAGTTTATTATTTTTATAGCCTGGATAGCCAGTAGAAAGAGTTGTTGACATTAACATCCAACCACCTACAAGCCAAATTGATCTAATCACTAAATTCCCAATACCAAATGAAAGGGAGTTAAGAAAAACTAAGGAAAGAGCTTCATCAGTCAAGAATACTTGAAAGATCAATTTCATTGGAGATGGCTCTGAAGTTAGTAATGCAACAATCTCCCATTCAATGTTAGTGGATTAAAATGGAAAGGGAAAGAATGTGTCACATCTAGACAGCTTAATGAGGAAAAAGAACAAAAGATTGGCAGGCTAACCAAGAAATAGAAAACTGCACAATAGAGAATATGATATTTTTGTTTTATGTATCTCTATTTTGGATTTGGTCTATTTTGGTTATTTTCAGTAGTATACTTATTTTGGATTTGGCCGTTTGTTGTTGTGTTATGTTACATTGACAATGTAAGTTACTTTTGTTGTTTTAGAAATACAAACTGTTGTTTTGGACCTATACAGTAGGAAATTATGTTGCTTAAGTTATATTATGTCTTTGAACTAAATTCAGCAAATAACAACTTAACCAAATTCTATGCTAGTTCATTATATTGTTCTTATTTACCAATAATGCTTAATAACATATTGACCACATTTTTTTGGAACCAAGATAAGAAAATCCCAAATATATATGTCATTGCTTTAAAATAGGGATTATATTTCAAAAACCTACATCAACTAACTAATAACTAACAAATAAATTCAAATTACCTATTATAAGTAATAACAACATTTCTCATATGGGATTCCATACATATAACTCATTTGTAATATATGAGAAAAAAACCAACAACATCCAAGACACAACAATAGTAACTGATGTGTGGTAGGTCGACACACTGTTGGAGAGTTTAGATTTGAACTACTTGCAAAAAGAAATCATGATCAGGAGTGGTCGGACGTGTGTTCAGCGTAAACCCTCCAATGATCAAGTTAGAATCTCTCTAAAGAGAAAAACATCTCTCAAAGATGGAAAATATGATTTTTTTAGCCTTAATGTGGACTTACTTGAGATGAGGCTTAAGATGTGGTATTTATAGGGTGAAATCCCCTGTAGCAGGACCCTTGTCCACTTCAGATGTATTGTAGAGTAACCACGGATGAGACTTATGATGTGACTACTGAGTGGCTTCAGGGCTTTATAGACACCTGTCTCTGACAACCTCCAAACCCCGAAGGCTAATGAGACAAACATGTTAGAGGTAGGGGGTTCAGAAGGAACCAATATGCTAAGGGGTTTAGGCAAACCTTCGATCCTTAGTTGAGACTGAGCCTAACTAATACTGAGCCGTATCAGCAACTAATAGCAGCAACAACATCCAAGATACAATAATAGCAACAATAGCAGCAACCTTTGCCTTTTTCTCTTTTTACATTTGACATCTTTATCCTCTCTCTCTCTTTCTCTCTCTCTCTATTTTGCTCTTTTCAATTTACTAAGATCATACCACAATTTATGCAATTCATCACCCATGTTCCCTTTTCCCTTCAATAACAAGTGACTTAGTTCATCTCTGAGCAACTTATTCTCTACTCTATGATCCTTTATCAATTCTGCTACTGTTTCAGTGGTAGAAGGATCCAACCACTCAAATACATGCGTGATTTATTCTTTACAAGTTTAGGCTACCATGAAACCATATTCAAGAGTTAAAAAAATCATATATGTAAATATAAAGAACCTCTTTAGAGCAAAGAACCAAAAATTACATGCCAAAATCGACAAGCAAAATCCCTTCTACCTGGATTCTCCTCACTCCAAGATGGCTTCATTGGAGCTTTCAACATTTGACCCATCTTGTGTCTATTGCAGAATTTATGAGCCCCTTAGTACCTGTAATCATGGTTTGAGTGAGATGAAGAAGAAGACAACATATTCATTTTCAAGGGAAAAATAAGAATGAGATTTGATTTGGAAAATTTATGAAAATTAAGTCTTGGATTTCATTTGAGAAGCAAATAGGATTTAGAGGTTTTAGGAAATTTGAGATTAGGTATTTTAATAGAGGTTAGGAAAGATTCATAAAAAAAAGAGGTTAGGAAAGATAAAATAATTCTTTGTCTAATAGAAATAAAATAGTTCTTTCTCCAATAGTAAGATTTTTCCCTTTTTTAAAAAAAAAATTCATTTGAGTCCACGTGGGAGGGAGGGAGAGACCTGCATAATGGAAATTCCCCAATAGATAACTGAGAATTTATGCAAAAGGCACTGATATAGGTCCATAATACTCTGGTTCATGTCCAACTAGAGTTAGGCTCACCCCAGTTTATTCCTCGAACTCCCTCTAGCCTAGTTGCTCCAACCTTCCGGGTTCAAGCCCTAATGAGGACACTTGCTCTGTCACCCACCAACCCCTGGTCATATCACAGTTCCATCAGTGGTACTTCCAAGCCTATCCAATGCTAACACTAATCAAAGGTACATGAGCCCATTCCTTATAAATACCCCAAAAGCTTCTCACACAAGGTAACTATTCTTCACTCCATACTTAGAGAGTTCTATTTTCTCCTCCAATCACCTTACTGACTTGGGCGTCGGAGGATTCATGCCGAACACTCGTCAAGCTCCTTCTGACCCTTTTTGTGTGTAAGTTAGTCCTAGTTTGATTAGAAGACTTCAATTCCAACTCTGAGACCACACAACCTCCATCAATTGACACCGTTTGTGGGAACACCAAGTTCTCATCTTTTATCTTCTTTCTTTGAGGATTGTTACACTGATAATCCTTTCTTCTTTTCACCTTAACCCATACTAGAAAACTCTCTAAGATGGAATCCAACCATAATGAAACCCACAATGGAGACAATAGCCCAACACAACCTACTGGCATGACTTAAGCCCTCAACACACTTACAAATACTCAAGCTCCCACTCTAATGGATTAGAGTAATCTAACCAGCTCCCTACAAACTCTTTAAACTATCATTGGACAAACCTAAATACCTAGCACTTCATCCCCAGTTCCACTACCCATATTACCTCCTACCACTCCAGAACTCGTGATTGCTTTACAAAGCGTAATCACTAATCTTATTCCACTACTTCCACAACTTCAACAAACCTCAACACTTAACCCACCAACCCAAATAGGTAATAACCTGCTTGGAGCAAGCAGAAGGTTAAACTTTAAAGGAAAAGAGAGGGAGGATAAAAGAGAGGGGAGAGCTCCACATAGAAGACTCGCAGAAGAGGCAGGTAAGGGCAGGTCAGTAATTAAAGTTCAAGGAGGAAGAGGAAGAGTGAGAGATGGGGAAGGAAAAGAGAGGAAGGATAACAGAGAATGAATGGGAGACAAGCCTGCAGGGAGTGAGGCCAAACATAGTAGAATAGATGATGATCAAAGAATTAGATCCTATAGAGCCTCAGAAAGTAGGCAAAGACATTCTCATAGACATGAGCACAGAAGAGGGGACCGGCCATTTTGAGGGATGAAGTAAGGAGGTGCATAGAAGAGATAGTTGGCACCAGGCCTAGCCACAGGAA
>CAOJBK015370298.1:0-16639 GCA_948294925.1 Codiaeum variegatum
AATGGTGGGGCTGTTTGAAAGTGGGTTGGAGTTGTTCAAAAGCTAACCAGTTTTAATTTATGAAAAGGTTAACCAATTAAGCTATTAATCATTTCAAATTTTGATTAATAAAAAGAAGTTTGATATGTGAATTTATTTAAGTTAAATTTTAAGGTTTTAATTTAAAACCAAATAAAATACGCTACCATTCGAACGCATTACCTTTGGCTTTCTTGACCATGGAATTAGGCCTTCGGGCAGTTTGATGAGGTCGAAATGAGTCTTCGTTGTATTAGGAAAGAGTCATCTGAAAAGGTGACTAGTGTTTGATTCAGATTTTTAATAGAAATTTCGACAGAGGTTTGGGTGTTTAGGATTTTTGTAGGAATTTATGTAGAGGTTCGATGTCAAATTTTATTTTGAAATAGGGACCTGAGAGTTGAATTTATAGAAAAATGTTCCAAAATCATCAAAAAATGGGGCCCATGTGCCAGGCCATTGGCTCATGCACTAGGCTTCTGGCTCATATGCTAGGCCTTTGGTGCATATGCTAAGCCTCTAGCTCATGCACTAATGCCTTGACTCTCCCACCCGATGTGTTGTCTTGGTCCAGTCTAATTCAGTTTGGTTTTTCTCATTTTCTAGGTTCGTTTGAGATCTGATTTGAGCATGGTTTAAGTTTATGGGCTCGTATTAATGAGTCAGATTTAATAGTATAAATATATGGATTTTTCCTTGAGAATATGTCCGAATATGCATAATTTTCCTCGTAAACCTTACAATTTGAAATTTTCATCCCGGGGGTCGCCCCCGATGCAGCAAGGGGCGTTGCCCACTTGACCCCCATTTTGTTCCTAAACCTTTAAGTCTAATTGAGAGTCATGAGGTGAACGATGATTCTGGAGGTGTAAAATTAAGAGTTAACAGCTGCCCCCTCATCCAAATTAGCTTTGATTAGAATGTGATTCTGATGATAGTGAACCCATAGGTGCCATGTTAGATTCTAGGCTTGTGGTGATGCCATATTAGTTTCTTGGCTTGTCATTATGCTATGTCAGCTTTTAGGCTTGTGACCATACTAGGTCGGATTTTGGGCTTTGTTGCCATGTCAGATTAAGGGCTTATGCCATGTCAGCTTCTAAGCTTAATTTTGGGATGCCAAATATTGCAATTGTCATGTTGATCTTGGTGGCCATGCCATATGAACTTATGGGCTTGTTGGATGTTGATGTTGTGCCATGTGAGGCTTTAACCTTGTCAAATTTTGAGCTTTGATAGGTAGTTATGGTACCTTTGCACTGCAGGTAAAAGACTCCTCTAATAGGATGCCCCTAGATATGTGTTGGATGATGCTAGGATTTGGAAAGAGATGCATGAGATTCATGATAAGTATGGCCCAATGTGGAACTTTGTATTTTGTAAAACTCTGATATTTGTATGAAATTTTAACTTTTTCTAAAATTGTGTTGCATTTTGCTCATGAAAATTTATTTTTAAGAAATAAAGTATTTTGTAAGTTGCCCCCACTAATAGAACCATATTTCAGCCACGTGATGTATGATCATGTAAAAACCTGAACAAGGTTGAGAGAATCAACCTCAGGTAATATAGGGTTTGGTGCTTCAGGTTGTGAAGACTGATTCGGTACTTTTGGAAAATGTTTTGTGAGACTTAGTAAATCATGTGTTTGGACTTGGTGTCATCTTTGATGGGTTTCTTATTTTAGAGCCTGAGGTAGGAAAGGCTTTGTCAATTGGTTACTTCAACTTGGTAAGAAGGCTTTTGGGTTTGAGTGACACAGAAGGTGATATGATGAACCTATTTTCCATGGCTATGAGATTCAAAGGTTTAGAAAATTTGATAGAAGGTCAATGCTTTTGCTCAAATGGCTGAAAAGATTGTGAAAGTGGTTTGGCTGATACCTTAGATGTGTGAATGGAAGTCTGTAGTTTGAGCTGGTTTTAGGCAAGACGCTACTTAATTTTGATAATGGTTATTACTCCATTAGGGATTTGTGATTGACTCTATGTTAGTTGACTTCACTTGGGGAATAGTCATTGCCTGACTCCTTTGGGAGTTTAATTGTATCTTATTCTTAATGGGGAGATGTTTTGAGGAATCCACTGGGAAAGCGTTGATGTTTGAGAGATCTATTGGGGATGAGATTGATTATTTCTGAAACATATTTAAAGGATGAAAAGTGAGTGACTTGTCATTTCTCTTTAGTAGGTCCACTAAGGATGCCCTTTTGAAAGAGGATAAGTGATTAAGAGAAATGTGTTTGAGTTTCAAAGTTACCTTTGTCATGTTTTAAAAGGTGAATAAGAATTTAATAAACCTTATTATTTCATTTAAGCTATAATTTTTACCTAAGCCGCCCTTTCGGGTTTTCAACTTAGCAAGCAGCTTTGATTTTTGCCTAGACTGCCTTTTTTTTTATTTTCAATCTAACAGGTCATACCCCAACTTTTGCATAAGCTGCCCGTTTGGATTTTCAGTTTAGCAGGATTCATTCAAATTTTTATTTTCTCTTTGTTTCTTTATTTTTCATGCGAGTTAAAAGAGTCCGAATGAGACGAAATATTAAATTTTATTAAAATTTTAGACCACACCCAATGAGGGTTTCCCACGTATCTCTGTACAATAAATTTAAATTTTGAGAATAGAATATAACTTACACGTATTTCTATACAATAAATTTAAATTTTGAGAATAGAATACAACTTATGTGTTTGGAGAATCAGGTCCACTAGTTCTTGTTACATAAATGATGATGGTGATGAAAATGCAATGCTCAAATAGAGTATCACTTGAGTTGATCCAGATTTGGTTGGATGATTGAACTCATTGTCGTCGATGTCCATCATGATGACACCTTCATCAGTCATGATCTCCTTGATGATGGATGGACCACTTGAGGTAGGTCTAAATTTTCATCTAGGATCTAGTGTGGGTTGTTTGATTTTTTAGGACCGAGTCACCTTCGTAGGTTTATGTCTCTGACCCTTTTGTTGATGTGCCTTGTAAGCTTGAGTTGATAGTTCTGAGCTTAGTGAAGGGCTTCCATGTGCTTCTCATTGATGAGGTTGAATTGATTAAAGTAGGCTTATTACTAGTCAATTTCATTTATTTGACTTTCTTGAAGGACTCGTGTAGATTGAACCTCCGACTCAATGGGCAGGACTCTTCCATACCATAGACTGATGAGTAAGGTGTTGCCTTGGTGGCTAATGTAGTTTTATACCTAATGAGGGCGTTTGGCAAGGGAGATTCCAACCTTTTGTGATTTTTTTAGGAATGTTTGAAAGCCTTATTGGCACCTCCATTTTATGGTCTGTAAAGAGAAGACTTATGGTGTTGGATCTTTTCCTTTTGCAGAAGAGTGGCAACTTTTTCGAAAGTGGGAGCCATTGTCTATGATGATTTTGAAGGGAACACCATATCTTATTATGATGTTTATCTTGATGAATCGTGTGCCCTTTTTTGGGTAAAGGACTTGAGAAGGTATAGCTTCTACCCACTTCATAAAGTAGTCAATGACAATCAGGATGTGTAGTTGATGAACTCATGTGATAGTTGTTTGGAAACCTCCTCTTTGATTGGGAGTGGCCATTCAATCTTTGTGTACTTGAGTTCCTGTTTGACAGGCTTGCAATATGGGGATGTCTGGGACGGTAATGCTTGGATCGAGACTGGGCTCTAGGCAAAGAAATCTTTTGAACTTTTGATGTTTGTCTCTGTACTAGACCTATTTGAGCATGGAAATGCAATAAATGTTGTTTTTGAAATTCTTGAGGGCTCTTTAACAACCTCAGTTATTTGATTCATTTTTTAAAACTCTCTTTGTCCTACCAATTAAACTCAGATTCATCTGTTGGAACACTAAAAGAGAATATGGAAACATGATTATAAAAAACTTGTTCATATTATTCGGCCTCAAAAGGGATAAGTCATGGTTACATCAAATTACAATTTGAAAGTAGGGGATGGAGGACTCAAAGGTTTTCAAACTCAGACAATTCAGGCTTAGTTGACTTTGGCTCAAGAAGACTTTTCAAATTCAACTTCCATTTCAAAATCTAGTAAGACTAAACTTTCTTCAAGGTACCAGTTGTTGGGCTTCTCAGTAGCAGGTTGGATTAAGGTGGAAGTCTCGATATGCAATTTCACCCAAGAGTCCACCTTCTTTATAATCTTTAGAATGGATTGATTGGTAATCCTTAGGTAGCGACTCCTCATCAGAAAAGGCTTCAAAACCAGGAATGGAAGATACTTGGGACCTAACATCAATTATGTCTTCGATGCAAGAGGTAATGGCAATAAGTGCTTTGAAATTTAATAGGCATTATGTGATTAGTATGTCTTGATACACATGGAGCAAAACTTTCACAACCAAGTCAACTTGTTCATATTCTATTGGTCTTTTTACCATTTGCAAAGCTTTCTTCTCCTCCTCGTAATGAACGAGGAAAAGGTTTCTTTAAGATTTTGCTTAGTGGTTTCAAGATCTCTTCTTGTAATATCAATCTTAACATTATAATTGTATTGCTTTAAAAAATGTTACAAGTGGATTCCCTGGTCCACTTTTGGGAATCATCCAATTCTACGAAAACATTTAAGGGCAACACTAGAGAGAGATTGTTGAAATAACTGAGTAAGGAGCTCACCATCAACACCTAAAAGGCAAAGAGAACCATCATATATCATGAGATGGGTTTTGGGGCTGGTTGTTTTATCAAATTTCTCAAAGACAGGCATCTAAAATTTTAGAGGCAACCTTGCATTAGGAAATAGGTTCAAAGACTTGACTCTGCCACATCATCTATTTTCTTAATAGTTCTCAAGGTTTTCTGAATTTCCTCAAATTTTTTAACCATGACCTTAAGGAGAGGATGGTCTTGGGCCTCATTTTGGAAAGGATCCATGAGAGGGTCAGATGGTGTGGTGACCCCACGATCAGCTTGTGTGGTGAGGGCAGTTGGAGTGATGGTTTCTACCATGGGAGCTTTGCCTGAATTGGAGGAGCTAGATGTATTATGGGCTGGATGAATGCCAACTAAGGCCATCATGGGTTGGACTTTACCCAGGATTATTTATTCTTAGGCTTGCCTTATGGCAGTTATAGTCTTCTATTGCTTTTTGAAAGCTTCAGCTAACATAACAACAATGTCAGTAGGTGGTGCAATGGCATCAGCAGTAGGGGGAATAGGAGAATTCTCATTGTTGGTCATGGTTACATTTAGGGTAGACAAAAGAAAATGGGGTATCAGTAATTTGTAATAGTCATAACAAACTTGGTTCAAAGACACAACTCAGGGTGGTATTTGGTTTAGTTTTTAAATAAGTTTGGCCTTATTCAGGTTCATGATGGCATGATGCATGCATGCGTGTATATATGAATGAAAAAATATTTCATGATGACTAGATTATATTTGAGAGTATATGGGACATAGGGTCAACTCTAATCATTACATAAATCTTGGTGGTCAAAAGGTTACCCAACGACTAAAGGTGTGATATACCTAACCACATGTGAATAAAAGAGATTTGTTTGGATCTAGCGGGTATGTACAACCTCATTATCCCAACCAAAAAGATCAGTGGGTACGTATTGGGCTGGATGATTTCACAATCAGAAAAACAGTCCCAAGAAGGGAAGCTCATATCCTCATTTCCTATAAATAGGGGTGCATTTGAAGTGATGCATGAAACAATTCTATATGATTTTAAGATAAAAATGTTTGTATAAAAAATAGCTCACTTAGTTTATTGTTAGATTCAAAATTTCCCCAGTGGAGTTACCAACTGTAAGGCCCTGCTCAACAGGGCCATCAGCGACCCTCGAGTATCTGGCCTCGAGGAAACTGACCGCGGGGGGTCAGATTGCCTATTGCGTCGGTGGAATAGATTCCCACTTTAGGTGAACCCCTTATGGATCCATTGGATGCATTTGTAAGTGTGTGAATTGCCACTTAATTTTTAGAAAATCATTTGTTTTCAAGGTAATTAAGAAACCAATTAACTCATTTTGAAAATAGTTATTTTACCTAAATTTTAGGAAAAGGGAGCATTGAACCAAAGTTTGGATTCGAGGACTCATGCTTGATACAAAACATTTATTTAGAAAAATGGTTCATTTTTTAAATAATTTGAAAAATATTGATTTTAGAAAATAATTCATTTTCCTTTTAAATAATTTCAGGTTTAAAAACTCATATGGTTTTTGTTAAAATCATTTTTTTATATACATGGCGTATTATCATGGTGCATGAATAGAATAAAGCATACTCAAATGATGCATGAGCAGTTTTACGGTATGAATGACATTTATAATATGAAAGTTGATAGAAAAAAAGGTAAACATGGGTCCCTCTTCTAGCCCGAAAGGTACTAGGGAAGGAACACATCCTCAATAGCAAATCTAAAAGAAATAAAATGACAATAAATAAAGTTGCATCAAAAATAGCAAAAGGAGTAAGGGGATCCTTTCTCCAGTCTAAAAGATCTGAGAAAGGCACACATTCCCTAAAATAATAGATATTACAAAATAGATATAGGACAAATGGTCTAATAATAAAAATATAGATAATAAAATGAAATAAAATAAAATAAGGAATTTTAGAAAATTGGAGTTAAAGCCTAATAATGACTTGCTGGTGTATTCTTTTGAATGTGAATGAAACCCCATGCCGTTCTCCCTTCTTGTGAAGGGTGGGGTTATTTGACAGTGGATTGGTGTTGTTCAGAAGCTAACTAGTTTTATTTTATGAAAAGGTTAACCAATTAAACTATTAATCATTTCAACTTTTGATTAATAAAAAGAAATGTGATATGTGAATTTACCTAAGTTCAATTTTAGGATTTTAATTCAAAATAAAATAAAATACATTACCATTTAGATGCATTACCTTTGGCTTTCTTGTCCGTGGAACTGGTGCTTTAGACGGTTTGATAAGGCTAGAATGAGTCTTTATTGTGTTAGGAAAGTGTCGTCTAAAAATGTGTTTGATATTTGATTCAGATTTTTAGTAGAAATTTCGACTAAGGTTCGGATGTTTAGGATTTTTTTAGAAATTTCTGCAGAGGTTCACAGTCAAATTCTTTTCTGAAATGGGGACTCAGAGGGTCAAATTTATAGAAAACTATGCCATAATCGTTAGAAAATCGGGCCTATGAGCGAGGCCATTAGCTCATGTGCAAGGTTTATGGCTTATACACCAAGCTTCTGGCTCATGCACTAGGCATTTTGTGCATGTGCCAAGCCTTTGGCACTTATGCCAGGCCTTTGGCGCATGCACTAGGCGCTTGGCCCATGCATCAGCACCTTGGCTCACGCGGTCAGTCTACTATTCTGGTCCAGTCAGATTCGATTTTTTGCACTTTTTAGGTTTAGTAAGGTCTGATTTGAGCAGGTTTGAGTCTATAGGCTTGTATTGACGGGACAAACTTAATGATGTAAAAATATGTATTTTTTCTTGAGAATATGTCTGGATATGCATAATTTTCCTCGTAAACCTTACAATTTGAAATTTTCATCCAGGAGGCTACCCTCGATGCAGCGAAGGGCGCTGGCCCCTTGACCCCCATTATGTTCCCAAACCTTTAAGTCTAATTGAGAGTCATGAGGCGACCGGTGAATCTGAAGGTGTAAAGTTGAGAGTTCACACATACATATGATGAACTTCATATTATAATTGCTATTATGGAATCACTATTAGATGGAAATATAATCATGAAACTACTTTAAAATCAAACTATATTTAAAAGATTAAAAGTTTAATTATTTAACATGAATCAATGTCTTATTCATAATTTAAACTAGTAATTTTTATAAATTAGCACATTGGATTCAATTTAGATTTTTTTTTCTCAATTTTTCTTTAGTAAATTAAGGTAGTAACTCCCAAAACATTACCATTTAAAATTATTTGAAGCTTTCAAACATGGTATGAGAGATCACTCATTAGAATTAAAAATGTGAAGCTTTGATTCACTATAAATATGAAAATCCTTTGCCCTAGTTGGTGAATCAAGGAACTCAGATGAATGCTCACATACCAAGATTCCTTAAAACTACTTTTTCTAAAAAATTGTAAGAGTTCCCATATAACATAAAACATTAGTTATTACACTGAGACCTTGATTAACCTTAAATTTAGAATCCTTTTTCCTATGGTTGGTGGATTTAGGGACCTCAAACAAAGGCTCATAGATTAATATCTTTAAAACA
Source organism: Codiaeum variegatum (assembly GCA_948294925.1). Classification (NCBI taxonomy): domain Eukaryota; kingdom Viridiplantae; phylum Streptophyta; class Magnoliopsida; order Malpighiales; family Euphorbiaceae; genus Codiaeum; species Codiaeum variegatum. The sequence continues at coordinate 8,210 of CAOJBK015370298.1, forward strand.
TTTTTGTTTTCAAGCCATCATCTTTTATTAAAATCATGTATTAGGGTTGAAGGATCCATATGTTGTGAAATCAGCCATATGAGCCACTTGCTTTCTTAACGACTCAGCCTTAGGGAACTAGATGTAGTCTTAAAAGGACTTGTATACCTTTTTCTCTTTTGGCCTTTTTAATCTTATCAAATGGGATCCATTGAACACCATTCGATGAAAAGGATTGATGGCCCATCGGGGATTCATAAGAGTTTAGAAATTATACCTTGGGTCGATATTTTGGCAGCACTATAGTTCTACCAAAGAAGAGTTATGTCAAGGTGTTGGTGGATGCCTCATGTCTGGGCTTTAGAAGAGTAAGATTTACCTCATAATAGGGCTTGTGCAAGTGAAAAGTGAGTGAAACATGGGTGGGATATAAGATAAGGTTTCACATGGATTTTTTATGTGTGTAGATTATCGTTTGGAGGTAATCACAGAGCCTACTCTCCATAGTACTTAATAATGCATATAATGATTAAACTTAAAAGGAAATATGATTAATGAATTTTATCTGATATATTTATGAGAGGATTCTACTTGAGGAAAACATAAACATATACACATTACTTAAGTATAACTAACAATTAATTAAATTTGAATACTTGTTGAATTAAAACTAAGACACAAAGCAATAAAGTAAAATATGTATGTAATTACCTTTAGAGAGGTAATTATCCAATATTAACTTAAGCTAACCAAAGTTATCAGTTAACCATGTTAACCTTTTTTACTTTAACATTAGTTAATAAAATGATTGTACATGGAAATAAACCACTCTTCTGAAGTATAAAGAATGGAAGAGAAAGGATAAATCTCTAAAAATCTTAATTAGAGAATGGGGTTAGAAAAAATGAAGGATGTGAGAGAGTATTTATAAGTGGAGGAGGGGGGACTAATGACTAAAACATCTGGGGTTACACTTAGGGTTTACTTTTTAGCAAGGGTAAGTGGGTCATTTCTTGATTTTTAGTGCCAAAAGTGATGGTATGAGGTGACAGGAGACGGACATTTGAAACCTTTGGAAATTCTTAGTGGTCTAAAAATGGGTTTTAGAAGCACCTTTGTTCTACCACTAAACCCTTGGCAGCAGTCACAAGGCCTTTTAGGGCATTGATAATCCTCTATACTTCTTATCCTTTGAATTACATACAAACTTCAAGAAAAGTTTTCAAGGACTTCTAAAAGTTAGGTTTTGAAGTTTTTGGTACCATTAAAATCATTATTCTAAGCACTTTTTAATTAGAGCAATTTTGCTTCATTCCAATACCATTTCCAAAATGGAATTTTCTGAACCATATCGTCGTTTCATTGTTTTAAGTCAAACGGAGTCAATTTCACACAAAATTACTCAAAATTAATCTAATAGTTCATATAATGCTTAAAATTGGTCAATGGTGTTGAGAAACAATATTTTTGATGAAAAAATCGGTCCAGGGAAGTTTTGGGAGGTCCAATTCATTGTGTTCATTTATGGCCTAAATGAGCTCGGATTGACCCGAAATTGTTCTACAAAATTATGTTGTGACCTAAAGTGATATTTGACAGGAAAAAATAATCCATTTACCACTAAAGGTCAATCATTAGTCACGACAATAGTCCTAAGTCAACATGTTGAATTTCACCTAAGATGTCATAAATTAGTTCATAATATCTTGCAATAGCTTTAGGTGGTGTAAAATAACTTTTAGAGATCTAAATGGTTCAATTTAACTTAAATCTTAAGACTAAATAGACGTTTGTAGGTTAATTTCTTAAATAGTTATTGGTGGAGAAATGGAGGATGAGGAAGATGGATATTCAGACCATAGGGATGTTTAGAGGTTAGGTTCTCAAACATTTATAGGTGATGATACTGGATATTGAGGAATTCAAATTTGAAGATTATTAGGATCACAATTATCAGTTGGGCCTTGATGTTTGAGGGATTTGAGATCACAGCTAACGTTTGAGCTTTGATGCACCAAAGATTTGAGATCACAACTACCTCTCAAGCTTTAATGTATGAGAGATTTGAGATCCTAATAATCTATCGAGTCTTAATGTATAAGGGATTTTAGATTGTAGCTACCTGTTGAGCCTTGATTTTTTAGGGATATAAGATCACAACTAAATGTTGGGCCTTGATGTACAAGAGATATGAGATCATAACTAATTATTGAGCCTTAATGTTTGAGAGATTTGAACATATAAGCCTTGATGTTTATAAGATTTGAGATCAAAAGCAACTTTTTAGCTTTGAAGTTTCAGAGTTTTGAATGTTATAAGTTTGGAAGTGGATTCAAAACTCAAGTTGCTAGTGTTCTTAACTTGAAAGCATTCCAAGCTTATTGATCATTGGTTGTGGATGCCCCAGAGTTGTTTGAATTTGTAGTATTTATGGAGTTTGAAAAATGATTACAAATATATGGCCTATAAGTTGCAAGTCCCCCAGCTTAGTTTTGTAGAGATGATGAGTTTTAAAAAGGATTCCAAATTTTGTAATTATTGGCTTTGATGTGATGGTAGAGTTCATAAAAGGATTCTAAACTTGTTGGCTTGCTAACTTTAGATCCTTCCTATTGTGATTGGTGAGATTTTACCTTAACCTTAGGAGCTAATTTTTATTATATTCAATAGAATTTAGAGGTCTTAGGTGTTCAGGTTTAATAATAATGTATTCTCATAAAGTGATAATATCCCATTTTTAATGACACAGATGATGTATGACTTTAAGTATGCATGATTTTGAAAATTTTACATTCTTTTTGACTTGTGATGTTATATTCCAATGGAATGCATAATGACTGCTTCATGAATCTATTTTGTGTATGCTATAAAGTGAACTTAGACTAAGAAACTCAATAAGATGAAGGGGATTAATTTTGGTGATTTACTTTTGAAGAATCATAAATAGGTTAAGTATGGATTATTTGGTATTAGTTTTGAAATTTTGGAATCCAATGGCCCATGTGTTTTTGTGTTAGGGACGTTGTAGAGGAATGATGCCCCAAATTTTGATTTGATGTAGTTAGAGAGGTGATGCTTAGTATATTTATGAATTTTCTTTGGATATCTTTGGCTGGAACTTAAAGTGAGGGTTTTGATAAGTGCTAAAGTGTTTAGGCTCATTTTGGACTTACTTGAAAGGTTAGGAGATCAAGGTAAGGGTTTTGGTAGGTTTTGAATAAGTTTTCATTAGTTTGGGCTTATGTTTGATTTTATCAGGGGGGGGAGGTCTAAGTCAAGGAAATATGTTTTAAGATATACATTAAGTTATAAGACATGTGTATTTGAGGATTTGATCATTATGGCTTGCGTTAGGTGTTAGCTTTAGTGAGGACATCTTAGTAACTATCCAGTCCACATCTTTAGGTTATATGGGCACTGCCCGAGGCTTTCTCTTAAGGTAAGGATCAAAAAGTCAGAATGCTAAGGGTATATGGGCACTGCCCGAGCACTTCAATGTGTGCCTCATGATCTTGAGCTTGAGGAAACCGCCCTCTTTAGGTTGATTGCGCACTTAGTGATCTATTACGTGGGAAGTCCTCACACTGGAAGACCTATTAGATCCATTCTAGTGTAGAGTGCATGTGTGTTTGTGAGTCACCACTTAATCTTTAAAAAAACTGAGGTTTTTTACATTGTGATTAAGAAACAAAATGAATATAACTCCATTTATTTAGCTACAATGGAAGAAATAAGGTTTTGATCAGCGAAGAGACCATAAGTTTGGCTTTAAATCTATTTTAGAGAAAAAAAGTTACTTTTTCTACTTTTGGCTAAAAACTATTTAGATTTAGTTTACAATTTATTTTGTGTATGCATGGTAGAATAAATGTGATTTATGAGCATATAAACAATGGGAAAAGGATCAATTATGCCTTTGATGTTTGGGAAAAATACCAAATCCACACCTTATGTTAGGAAAGTATCAAATATGTCCTTAAAGATATAAAAAAAGGTCAAATTGCCGCTTTTCAATGGTATATTTGAATCAACATTGGTTTAAATGTGCCCCTGAAAAGGGGTGATTGACCCATTTTTTGAAATATGATGGGTGTATTTGATACTTTTCAAACATGAAGTGTCAATATGGTATTATTACTATACTTTAGGGGTATATTTGAACCTTTTTCCTATAATAATTATAAATATGATGCATGATAAGTATATTTATGAATGGAAAGTATATTTATAATGCGAGTAAATAAAATGAAAATAAAGAGAAAAGGGGTCCCTCCTCTAGCCATTGTAGTACTAGGAAAGGCACACATCTATAAAAGCTTAATAAAACTGAACAATAAATTATAAGGAAAATAGCAAAATTAATTACACATTAAAAATATCATAATGAGGGGATCTCTCCTCTAGCTATAAGGCATAAGAAGGACACACATTTTGCTTTTTGCAAAACATATATAAAAATAACTAAACTAATAAAAGCAACACAAATACTAAGAAGTAATGAAATAATAACAAATCTATATAATAAAGTATAAAGCATAAAAAAGAAGAATTTTATATATAAAAAGATAGAAAAAAGACATTTTTGTTGTTGAAACCTATATAACAAGGATTACTGACGTATCCCTTTGAATGGGAATCAAACCCCACGACGTTCTCCCTTCTTATAAAAGGTGGGGGTTATTTTGATAAAAGAGGGGGTTTGGTTTCGAAGCTTATAAATTTTAGATTATAAAATTGTCACCTTTATGGTTTAGTAATCTGATTTTGATGATAATAAAACAATTTAAGATAAGTGTGTATATTTGCTCCTAATGTTTAAAGTGAAGGATTAAATCAATCATCCGTAGGAGGAAAATTACATCATCAGATGACTAAGTGCTACTGAGCTTTCAATATCATGTCAATAACACTTTAGTTCATTGATCCATAAATAATCAAGACAGGAACTCAAGATGTCTCAAAGAGTATAGAGGCGTAGGCATCTGAAAGGGTTAGATAGATAGAGGCTCAGGCATTTAAAGACTTAAACATCTAGATGCTCAAGCATCTGAAGGGTTAAACAGCTAGAGGCTCAAGCACCTAAAGACTCAGACATCTAGAGGCTCATGCATAAGAAGATTCAGACATCTAGAGGCTTAGATCTACCAAGATAATAATTCAAGCTAAATTTAAGACATGACAGATATCTAAAGGTTTAAGTCAATCAAGATAAAAATTCAAGTCAATCGTCTAGATACATAAGGTTTCTAAAGGTTTAGATCTTTGTTATCTATATTAGATGTCTTATATTCTTATTAAATGGATCAACATCTAACTTTGCATGAAAATATTTTAGCAACCTAAATGGATAATTCATTTCTTAAAATATTTTCATTCTCTACCTGAGTTAGTGAATTGACTAGTTCAGTCAACTGATTGGTTCAATCAACTAACTGGTTCAAGTGCCTGATGATTTTCAAAAAGTAATAGTCCTCTAAATGAATGGATATTATTGGCTTTCTAACTGAAAAATTATTTTCACACACCCACCTAAACCACTTGTGACCAACGGTCATATTTTTTAGAGATAAGAGAAAAGATTTTAGCTGACAACTTTTTGCAAATACTAGATAGCTATCTGATGCATGTGTCAGTAAGTGTCAGTTGACTGATAAAAGAGTTGTTGAGCATAAATTCTTAAAAAAATAGAGTTGTTAGGCTTAGGCTTCTAAATGAAATTTTCTTATCTAGCTCTGAATAGCCATATCTTCAAAACTCTATAAATACTATCTTATCTCTTCCATTTTGAGGTTAATACATTTGAGGATGAGGAATTATTTTTCACTCTAAAATGTTAAGTATTCCTTCATTTTTGAAACTTAAGTTTCTCATCTAATTTCTTGAGATTATATTTTTTCTTCAAAATTTCTCATGCATTTATGGAGAAGAATTGATTTTAACTTTACATCTCAAGTAAGCTTCTATTTTTCAAATATAGATGTGCCTTCAAATCTTGATCCATATAGGAATTTGTAATAAATTCATTTATCTTTTTATTTTTTTAATTGAAAAATGTTGTAAAGATCCATAAGCATCTGTATAAGATTGAAGGCTGCATTAGGGGTGTCACAGCCGCCCAGTTGAAAGTCTGTTAGGTCTGTCAGGCACCTATTAAGCTTGATGGTTATATTAGGGGTGTCACAATCACCTAGTCAAAGTCTGAGAGAGGTTCATCTGCACCTACAAATAGATGAGAGGTTTATCAGAAGCCTAAGTAAATTTTGAGGGTTATAGAAGAGTAGGGATAACTCTTATGTGATAAGCATCTAAGGGAGTTAGATTGGTGTAAACGTGCTTAGTCTTCCAAAATGAAATAGAGTGGTTATAGTGGAAATCTCAAGGTGTGATCCTTGAGGACTGGATGTAGGCGTTAGTGCTGAACTAGTATAAATCCATGTGTTCACTTCTCTATTTTATTTTTGTGCATTTATCAGTCATCTATATAATATCATGTCAACAACACTTTAATCTATTGATCCACAAATAATCAAGACAGGAACTCAAGATGTCTCAAAGAATTTAGAGGCTAAAGCATCTGAAAGGGTTAGATAGCTAGAGGCTCAAGCACTTAAAGACTAAAACATCTAGAGGCTCAAGCTTCTGAAGGGTCATTCAGCTAAAGGCATAGGCACCTAAAGACTTAGACATCTAGAGGCTTAGATCTACCAAAATAAGAAATCAAGATAAATTTTGGACATGCTAAACATCTGAACATTCAGGTCAATCAAAATAAAAATTCAAGTCAGTCATTTGGATACATGAGTCTTCTAAAGGCTTTGATCTCAGCTATCTATATTAGATGTCTTATAATCTTATTAAATGGATCAACATTTGACTTTGTATTAAAATATTTTAGCACCCTAAATGGAAAATTCATTTCTTAAAACCTTAGTTAATGAACTGACTGGTTTAGTCAATTAATCGGTTCAGTCACTTAACTAGTTCAGGCGCCTGATATTTTCACAAAGCATTAGTCCTCTAAATGAATGGATTTTATTGGCTTTCTAACTAAATAATTATTTTCACACACTCACATGTATATGACCAATGATCATATTTTCTAAAGATAAGAGAAAATGTTTTTAGCTGATATCTTTTTACAAAGACTAGATAACTCTCTGATGCAGGTGTCAGTTTACTAATAAAAGAGCTGTTTAGGATAGATTCATAAAAAAATAGAGTTGTTGGGCTCAGGCTTCTAAAATAGAGCTGTTAGCATATTTTTAAATGAGTTTTTCTAATTTGACTCCTAACAGCCATATCTTAAAAACTCTATAAATACTCTCCAATCTCTTCCATTTTGAGGTTAATGCATTTGAGGAGGAACTATTTTTCACTCTAAAATCTCAAATATGCCTTTATTTTTAAAACTTAAGTTTTTCATCTATTTTCTTGAAATTATATTTTTCCTTCAAAATTTCTCATGCATTGATGGAGAAGAATTGATGTTAACTTTGTTAGCACTGTATGCCCTAGAGCTTACACTCAACATGTGAATGTAAACGAAAACCTTACTAGCTTTAGTATATATGCTCTTTAAGAGGATACATTCCTAGTATCGAACGTATATATGTCCCTTAAGTATTATATAGGGAATCTATTCTCAAAAAGTTTAAGAATATGAATGATAGATTGCCCTTTTAACAGATGCTTTAAAGGTTGTTCATGTTCATAGGATTATTAGTAATGACACTATTAATCCGGAAGACCATCACCTCTATCTTCATCCATGATAAGTATGAGATACTTATTGGTATGGAGGTAGTGAGTCTCATGCTATAGACATGTGATGTCGTGATAACACGTGAGAACTCATGAGATGAGTAAGCTGAACAGTGATGTTAGATGATGGATACATGGGCCGTTACCTACTAGTCAATATCGCATCACCTAGATTATGATTGTGCATATAATCATTAGACTTGAGGTGATATGTTATCTGGCATATTGGAGATTATGGTTTGTTACTGCTTACATACTGATGCTAGTCACATATTGGTATATGGCATGTGGTGGCCATAATCTGTGGTATGTTGGGATAAGTGTTTAACCAAGAAAGAATTCATTAACTTGGGTAATAAAGGAAGGAATCCTATGACTTCTGGTTGTTCTTGATATGTAAATCTTTTATCAGAGTGGATACGGTTCACTGGAAAGAGTTTCTAGTTAGAACCAGTTTATCGAGAACTCCTATCGGATGGAAGTCATATGATCTAGCACATTGGGTTTAACTTCTTCCATGACCCTAGCTAAGATCAGGAATACATAATAAAGGGATTTGAGTGCATGGTAATTATGATCAAAAGGTCCATGTTTATGTCAAGGATATGATAACTGACATTCATTTCTAATTGGGTAGTGGTGATATGTTATGCTAGACGTTTCTCACGACTTATGGGACTAAGTGTGGAA
>CAOJBK015371274.1:0-11726 GCA_948294925.1 Codiaeum variegatum
TTATACTCTCTCTATGTATATATTTCTGAAATTGCAATGAATAGTAACAGTTTTTCAGCATAAACAAATTCTCCTTCTTCTTCCATTTTTTCTAACAATTTGCTATTAAAGCCTATTGATCTTCAAGGGCCAAAGCTTTCACAAACCACCAAACCAAATACAATACACACACACACACACACACACACATCCCTCTTTATAAAATGGCCTCTAGCAAATTCATTCCACCTCTTCCACTTATTTTCAATGGTGAAAATTATCATATTTGGGCTGTAAAAATTAAAACCTACCTTTAAGCTTTTGATCTGTAGGAAACAGTTGAATCAGGTAGAGATCCTCGTCCTCTAAGGGCCAATCCTACATTTGCTCAAATCTAAGAGCATAGTATTCAAGCTTCGAAGAAAAATAAAGCTCTAACATGCATTCAGTCTGCTATTTCAAATGTGGTATTTACAAGAATTATGGCTTTAGAAGCTCCAAAGAGGCATAGGAAAAGCTTAAGTACGAGTTTAGTGGTTGTGACAAGACAAGAAGGTTGCAAGTTTTAAACTTGGGAAGAGAGTTTGAAGTGCTGAAGATGAAGGAGTCTGAAAATGTCAAAGAATATGTTAATAGATATATGAAAGTAGTCAATTAGATCAGATTGCTTAGAGAAGAGCTTTCAGATAGCAAAGTCATTGAGAAAGTCTTGGTCTCTCTACTGGAAAGATTTTAAGCAAATATTTATTTTTTAGAAGATTCTAAAGATCTTTCTTAGGTCACATTAACTGAGCTTGTTAATTCCTTACAAGCCATGGAACAAAGAACAACAATTATACATGAAGAAACAATAGAGGGAGCACTCCAAGCTAAAGAAGTTTACAAGCAACAAAGCTATAAACAACTAACTAGCAATAAAAGGAAGCAATTCAGAGATGGTAAAGGAAAGGAGAAGAAACAAAGAGATGATTAAAGTAGAGGAAGAAGAAATTTTCGTCAATGTTGTTATTGCGAGGTGGACGCTAAATGCCAAATGCATTACTTGTAATAAGCTTGGACATATAAATAAAGTGTACAAAAATAAAGTAAACCAATAAGGACAAATGGCATAATTAGTAGGGAATCAACCTCAAAATTTAGAGGAAGAGCAGCTCTTTATGGCTTTTTGTTATGAAATAAATGCAACTGACTCTTGGCTGATTAATAGTGGGTGTATCCATCACATGACTAATAATGCTGGCTTGTTCAAACATTTGGATATAAGTTACACTTCAAGAGTAAAAAAAGCTGATAGGAAATATCTAGCTATCAAAGGAAAGAGAGGTGTTGCTATCAACACTCCATCATGTACTAAATTCATTCCTGATGTTTTATATGTGCATGTAATTGATCAAAGTTTATTGAGTATCGGATAGATGCAAGAAAAAAATTATGAATTGCATTTTCAAAACAAATCATGCATAATTATTGATCTAAATGGTAATGAACTCATCACTGTTAATATGCGAGAGATAAGTTTTCCTTTGGATTTGAAAAAATCTCATATGCAAGCATGCTCTACTATACTTGATGAATTATATCTCTGGCTTAAGAGGTTTGGCCACTTCAACTTTAATGCTTTGTATTACATGCAAAATAAAAATCTGATAAAAAAATGCCTTCCTTGAATATTCTTGATGATGCATGTGAAGTATGTCAATTTGGAAAACAATCCAAGTTGCCCTTCCCACATATTCAACATTGAGAGCCATTAAAAAATTATAGCTCATCCACATTGATAGTTGTGGTCCTATGAACACCACATCTTTGAATGGCAATATATATGTCTTACTTTTTATTGATGATTTCTCTAGATGTGCTGGGTATATTTTTTAAAATAGAAAAATGAAGTATTTCATGTATTTAAAAAATTCAAAGCTTTGGAAGAAAACCAAAGTGGATGCTCCATCAAGGTGCTAAGATCAAATAATGGCATAGAATATACTTCAGACAAGTTCAATAAGTTTTGTGAAGAAGCTAGAATTCAACACCAACTCACTATGTCATATTCACCTTAACAAACTGGGGTGAGTGAAAGAAAGAACAAAATTGTTATGGAGATGTCAATATGCTTGCTATTTGAGAAGAAAATGCCAAAGTATTTTTGGGCTGAGGCTATTAATACTTCAATTTATTTGTTAAATGGGCTACCCATTAAAGCTTTGAAAGGAAAGACTCCAATTGAATCTGAGAGTGAAGTTAAACCATCAATCCACCATCTCAAAGTTTTTGAATGTGTTTGCTGTATTTTGATCCTAGGAATTAAAAGAAGCAAGCTAGATCAAAAGGCTAAAGTTGGGACCTTTCTTGGGTACAACAATGAAGCCAAAGGCTATAGAATTTATAATTTGAAGACCAAGAAGGTGGTGGTCAATAGAAATGTCAAGTTTAATGAAGGTGCAACATGGAATTAGGATAACAAAGAAGTCTAGCCTTCAAATCAAATTCAATTTCTTGAGAATAATTCTCAAGAGCAAGATGCAATTAGTCACACATGTTCAGAAAGTGATATTGAACTTCCAATTAGAGGCACTAGACCTCTAATCGAGATTTATGAAAGATGCAATATTACCATGATGGAGCCTATTAGTTATGAAGATGCAACCATGTTAAAGACTTTGAGAGATACAATGAAGGAGAGGTTGCATATAATTCAAAAGAATGAAACATGGGAGCTTATTGATAGGCCAACGGGAAAGAAGGTGATTGGTTCAAGATGGGTGTTTCATATTAAGCTGAATTATGATGGATCAATCAATAAATATAAAGAGAGACTTGTTGTGAAAGGGTATTCTCAGCAATACTGTTGATTATTTTGACACCTTTGCTCCAGTTGCAAGGCTAGATATAGTTAGACTTTTAATAGTCATTTTAGCTAAAAAAGGTTGGAAAATATTCAACTTGATATAAAATTAGTTTTTTTTTTAATTGTTACCTCCATTAAGAAATCTATGTTGAGCGGCCTCCATAATTCATATCTCAAGAACATGAGGATAAAGTTTATTTATTGTAAAAGGCTCTTTATGGGTTGAAACAGGCCCCAAGAGCATGGTACAATAGAAGCGACGGGTATTTGCTTCATAAAGGCTTCACCAAAAGTGCTAGTGAGCCAAGTCTCTATGTGAAAAAGTCTTCCAATGATTTATTGATTATTTCATTATATGTGGATGACTTATATTTGATTGGTAGTAATCCTAATCACATACTTCAACTTAAGGAGGAGATGCAAAACACTTTCTAAATGACTAATCTTGGAGAAATGAACTATTTTCTTGGTATGCAAGGTGCAATAAGCTCAACATGGAATTTCATAAATAAAACAAATATGCTAGAGAAATATTGAAAAAATTCAACATGTTCAATTGTAAACCAGTTTTCAACTCCATTGGTGTTAGATGAGAAGATGAGTAAAGAAGATGGAGCTAAAAAGATAGATGGAAGCTACTACAGGAGCTTGATTGGTTGTTTGATGTATTTAACTACTACAAGTCATTATATTATCTATGCTATAAGCCTTTTGTCATGATTTATGCAAGCTCCAAGTGGAATTCACCTTAGAACTGCTAAAAGAGTTCTACGATATATAAAGGGGATAATGAATTTTGGTGTTATGTTTCACAAGGCTAATGATTTGTAGTTAAAAGGCTACAATGATAGTGATTAGGTAGGCCCTTTTGATGATATGAAAAACACTTCAGGTTATTTGTTTGCTTTTGATTCAGGTAAGTTTAGTTAGAGATCAAATAAACAAGATATAATGGCACAATTCATAGCAGAAGCAGAGCATATTGTTGCTGCTTATACTGTTAATCAAGCAATTTGGTTGAGAAAAGTGTTGGTAGATCTAAATCAAGAACAAATAGAGACAACCAATATTCTAAGTGATAATCAATCAATAGTTGCTATTGCTAAAGATCCTATTTTTCATGGGAAAACAAAGCATATCAAGATTAAATATCACTTTCTTAGAGAAATAGAGAAACAAGGAGAAGCCAGACTTGTTCACTTAGTTGGTATTTTGACAAAAGAATTGCCTAAAGGAAGATTTGAGCAGCTAAGAAAGCTTCTTAAAATCACAAGAAATTTTGTCAAGGAGGAGAACTGAAGGCTGTGACAAAAATTACTAATAAAGGCGGTAAAACTACTATTACTGATGTCCTTTTTTACTTATGATAATTGTTGGTGTTATTTTGATAATTTTGTGTTAATTATAACAATTTAGATGGTTTAGAACATGCTAAAATTATCTAAAGAAGTCTTTTTGTACTCTCTCTCTCTCTCTCTCTCTCTCTCTCTCTCTCTATATATATATATATATATAAAATTGCAATGAACACTAGCAAATTTTCAGCATAAACAAATTCTCCTTCTTCTTCCATTTGTCTAACAAGTTCCCACAAAGGAGAATCTACCAAGGATTAGAATAAAAAATCAAATCAATAACGATAACCACAAAGTAATATAGCTGAAATCGGGTGAAAAACACCAGTGATCACTAACCTTTGCTTATTTTTCCATTTTAATCACTAACCTTTGATTTTTTTTTCATTTTAATTAGTAACCTTCTATTTTATTGCACTGGCAAGTTAGTAGGAGGTTTCATGGCTGAAAATCTGATGTGGCATGACACGTGTCGATGAGGAACTGACATGGCATGACACCTAACATGCCACATGTCGACTATGTGGCATGCCACATGTCGACTATGTGGCATGCCACATGTCGACTAAGTAAGCATGCCATATCAGATTTCTAGCCATGAAACCTTTTAGTGATCTACCGATGCAATAAAATAGAAAGTTAGTGATTAAAATGAAAAAAAAAATTAAAGGTTAGTAATCAAAATGGAAAAACAAGTAAAGGTAAGTTATCACTGATGCTTTTTACCTAGTTGAAATCTTTGCATGCATATCATTTCTATGGTTTTAGATTAAAAAAATTATTGTTGCATGTTAACTTTAAGGCTAAAATGTCTAGTTTAGGGCTAGATATATGAGATTGATTAGTAAAAATTTTATAAAAATTGATTTTGCTTGAAATATGAGGTGAACAAATATTTTGGTGTAAAAATTCATGGAACAAATGGACCAATAAGAAATTTTAAGTGTTTAAAGGCTTAGAAAGTATTAAATTAATTAAAAGATTGAAAAGTTACAAAATAAATTTTCTTTAGATACTGATTAGTTTGATGAAATATTAAAGAAGGAATTAAAAATATTCAAATTCTAAAGTTTAATGAATGTTAAATTATGAAAAATATTAGAGAAAATAACTTTGAAATAAGGCCTAAACAAAGTTTGAGTAAAGTATAAATTTAAAATGTTTATGTAAAAATTTACCAAACGTTAATAAATATTTTTTAAATTAATTGAGCAAAATGGAATTTTTGGTGAAGTTTTATTGAAGTTAATGTAAAAATTCAAATTATTAATGAATATTTCATTAAGCTTTATTGAAAAAAAATTCCATTAAACAAAGGTTTTCAATTAATGTATAAAAAAAGCAATTTTGTTAATTATTAACATGAAATGAAAAGTGATTTTATTTTCAATGTCTTAAAAGATTGAATTTATGAAAGGAATTTAAGCATTTAAATAAAAGTTGTTGGGATAAAAGAAAATGGGGGTTGTATAACTTAAAATTAGTTAAGTATAAAGGGAAGTGGTATGAGTTGTAAAATTTGAGAAATTTGATAGGAATTGGGTTGTATATAGGTAGTATCATAAGTGTGAATTCAAATGAGATACTAATTCAAGTTAAATTTGCATAATTATAATTGTTGAAGAACCAAGAGGCAAAATTGGATAATTATTACACTTGAGGTCTAATTCAAGTGGTAAGAGTATTACTTTTAGGAGAAAGAGGTCTCAGGTTCGAATTCTCTTCTTCACACTAGGTCTGATTTACTCTATATGGCTTTATTAACACCAACCCAAAGGCCCAAGATGGAGAAGGCCTATGAAACCTCCATTTTCGGTTGAGGACCCAAAGCTTGGTCCATAGGAAAAATCTAAATCGATTTAGGCCACACAACCCCATAACTCAGAACCATAGGCGAGTTTAACAGAGGCCCCAAAGCTTCATTCTTAGTCTAAGGCTGAAGCCCAATGATTAAGTTCGACCCAAGCTTAAAGTAGACATTCACCAGGGTGTCCTAGACCAAATATTAGTTTCAAGCCACAGATAATAGAAGCCCACTTCGTGCGAAGGCCAAGATCCACATCTCCATGATCTTATATATCCATGGGCTGGCATCTTGAAGACCCAAAACCATTGGCCTAAGGTCCAGATCTTTAGATTTTCCTAGGACAGGTACCCACCACCTTAAAAACCTATTTAATAGCACAAAACCTTAGATCTCAGCATCATTACTATTATTAACATAAACTATCTCTTTTTGTTGCTTTGATAAACCCTAGGAGTAGATTAAATTTGACATCTAGTCCCCATAACTGCAGTTATACCACCGGAGTGACGGCGACAACCTATTGAAGACAGTTGATGGCCACAACCTATATACCACCCCAACCTCCATTCTTGGGGTACCTAGCAACGATTCAACCTATATTCAGGGAGAAAAGATCGATCCAGAGCTCTGAAGATAGTATTGGCGACAAGGTTACCACTAGATCCAAAGATATGTATCTCGTACTTAGGTTAAATTTTGTATTTTGTTGTGTCAGTTCTTTTATTTTTATTCACGCCATTATACTGGAACATTACCAAAAATATATACTATTTGGATATGTTCTTAGAGATCAATACAAGCATTACCTTGATTATCTTATTCTCATTTGTTTATTGTCTGACCTAGACTGATATGGGGGACCCATATTACTGTTTTTATCGGACTGAGAACATTTGGACCGATATACCCTTACCTGAGCGACCTTAACAACTCGGGACATCGAATTCTGCACAAACAGAATTAGCATGCCCAATGGGACCTTCCCTAAGATTATAATATGGCTGGAAAACATTAGAGATAGACTAAGAAAACTGGTGACCCTTCTAACCCTTTGATGCTATGACTGTAGGTACTGCCAAAGGAAACATGAATAATTGGCCTCGTGAGGCTATCATCCCAGGCATATTGCTAGTATCTCCCCAAGGCAATCTTAGTGATGGTGAAACCAATAATGAATACAACAGAGATGTCGAGCCACCCAGGCTGAAATTTTTGTCCAATGCTGATATCGATGCTATTAGATTAGTGCTAAATAAGGAGAACATGGATATGTACACGGGTTTGATGAACCAAATGGCTCACATTATGCACCCAATCATGGAGCAAAATCGGAATACATAGAACAGAGTGTACAATATCATTCAAACTTCCATCGAGTCAGTTGCAAACTTTTACCAACATTCTTGATGGAAGGTATAATGATATAGCTGCAAATCGGGGACCCCCGTCCCGACAACATCGGGCATAGCTGACAAAAGATCTATAATATAGTGAGTTGTGAATTTCTCAAAGGAACAATATCAACCAGGAATATTCACTAGCTGACTTAGACCGATACTAACAACATCCCTTGTAACTTTGAGCTCATGCTCAAGCACCACTCCCAGTTCATGGTCTAATGCCTCAAGTGCATCATGAGCCTATCCCTTTCTGAGAACATTATAGAGTTCCTCCTACTCAGGGACACCACCAGACACCTATCCTACCTTGAGCTGAGAACATAACTCCCATCCCTCAGGGGTAGCCCCTGGTTGTACATCCATAAACACCAATGGCCAACCCTGGTTATTAGATATGGAAGTGGAATGAGAATGAGTTGGCAAGGTAATTACAAAGGATGGGAGTGCAATTTTAAAGGCCACTCCGAGATCCTTATGGTCAACCATATCTTGAGTGGATCAATGCATTTCATCTGTTCTCGAAGGGATGTAAAACTTAAAAGTTTACTTTATTCTTGGAAGAGGGCAATGTCAGTACGAGAGACCACCTCTCTAGATTCATGGTGTAATGTGGAAAGGCTTCATCTAGTGGTTTCTTAAAGCTCATACTATTTACCAATTCTTTGACATGAACCACTTTCAAATTGTACAGTTTGCTCTGACTAGAGAGTATTCACACTTGAGAGCAGATGGTCGAGCCTTCACCGAGGAGTTCTATAGCTCTAAAGTGTAACTTTGGCTGATATGGTCAAGATTAATTAGAACCCCAAGGAAGCAGCTGAGAAATATGTGGCAAGGTTTAGGAAGTTAAAGACTCAATGCTATACTCGAGTCCTAAAATTAGAACTAGTAGAATTGGCCTTTAGAGGGATGAATATATCCATTAGGGAGAAGTTTAGACTGGTTCACGAGCTATAAAAGGTTTCTCAAATAAAAGGAATAAAAGAAGCCCTCTTGATCTTATTACAAGGATCAGGTGGCATAATTGGCACCAGTAGAGGAATTTGAATTGGAAGAGGAAGTTGACATATGTGTGCCTGAGTTAAAAGCCAAAAATCTATACTCATGCCATGCCCTTAGATCCCAGTATAAGAAGAAGTAGGAAACAAATAAGATGGCCAAAGAGTACTCCTTTGACATCTCCAAGTCCAATGAGATTTTTAACCTACTCTTGAAGGAGGGACCGATAGAGATGAGTGTCAGGCATGTGATCCTTCTCCCAGAGGAGTGACTATATGTATATTGCAAGTGGCACAACATGGACAGGCATTATACCAACAATTGCATTACATTTTGAAATGTGGTGCAGAAAGTGATAGATAAGGGCATATTATTATTCTTGGGCAAGGAAAAAGCTATTGTTGAGACAACTCCATTCTTGAAACAAAGAGGCAAGCATGGGATTAAAGTTAACATGGTCATGGTTATGCCTTTGGGAGTTGGAAGGCCAAGAATCCAAATTGATCACCTAAGGGTGAAACTTGACCTGGAGGAGAAAACCCCTAAAAAGCAAGGCCAGAGAGACGAATATAAGGGCTATAAGGTTTGCTTGACCTACCCAAATTGCAAGGTTTAGATGGAAGTCATTCCCAAGAGAAAGGAGATCTCCCATTTACCTCATGCTTTAGAGAAAAGGTAGGATATAGCCAAGGGTGAGAAGAATTGCCCAATACATCAGAGACTTTATTACCCTGAGAAACATGTTCATCAGAGGCTACAATTCCCAGAAAATCCAAAGAAGAAGAGTTATGCAGAAGTGGCAAAGACAAAGCCCCCCCTCAAGGTCCTAAAGGATAAGCCTTCTCTTGAAGATAGGGTTCCTTAGACCTCCAAACCCATGCCAAAGAGGGTAGAAAAGTGGGAGAAACATTAGCCTAACTCCCAAGCTTCAAGCTCTAGTAGTGTGTTCTCCTAGATAGGCTATAACGAGAGGAACCAGAGGTCGATCCTAACCCGGACTTAAAAAAGGAGAATACAAAGGCAACAACTGATAGAGAGATTATAAGTAACTATTAGAATAGATCCAAAGAAGCGAGAAGAGCTATGGGAAAGAAGGTTAAAACCCTAACAATGGTAGGATAAGTATTAGGAAGAGAAAGAGACGCAAGAGGCCAAAAGAAGGGCATAAATGAAGGCAAAGAATAAGGTGCCTATTGAAAAGGTTGAACAGAAATTGGCCACTAGAGAAGAGAGGCTCCTTAAGGAAGCTGATGATAGGTGCCTTAGGGAGCAGTAAGCTAAATGCTGGGCACCCAGTGGGCATAGAACAAATGGGGGTCACGAAATTGAACCCTAGGATTAGAAGTCACAGGGAAAGAAGCCTCGTGAAGAGGATGCTTGAGATTAGTTCACCATTGTAAACATAAATGGGATATAACATGAGGTTTGATTAAAGAATCAATAACCCGAGGGTCAAGAATCAGCCAGGGATGAGAAGGTTGAGACACCAAGGCAAATTAGGAAGTTGAGCATCAATATGGTCACCATCAATTAAATCCCAGAAGCTAAAGTGGATCATGTGATGATCATAATATTACTAGAAAAAGTTCCAAGCCAAACTTGGTTAGCTAACTGCTCTTGATGGCAATGTGTTAGAGGCTAAGATTGATGAGAAAGGAGTTGTGAAGCCATTATCCATCATAATTGAGGAATGCCTGAGGAGTCTCATTAACCATATTTGACATCTCTATATCAAGGCCGAAGCTAATGGAATCTCGACAAATAGAGCAATGGTGGATAATGGGTTTGAGGTTAACATCTTGACCTTGAATGCTTTCAAAAAATGAGGGTTAACTCCCAAAGATCTAGAAAGGTCCGAGCTTTCCTTGCACTACTTTTTAGGGGCGAGACTTTGCCCCAGGGATTTATGATTATACAACTCAAAGTCGGCAGGGAAATTCAGCCAACTGGTTGGTATGATGTGGATGCCCGGGTTAATTATAACCTTTTGCTAGGGAGAGATTAGATCATTTAAAATTTTTATATCCCGTCAAGCATGCACCAGATGTTAATTCTTTTCAGGGATGATTATGTGGAAATAATGTATGCAGATCCTAATCCTTTTGGGCAAGAGGTCCATTTATTGGATGCAACATATTATGATTATAGAGTCAAGGAACTCTTGTCTGATCTTGAGAGGAAAATAAATAGGAGAGTGGTGCTAGCTGAGGAATTATCTCAGCCAAAGACAGTTTGGACCATTGATCGTGCTTCTTCCTCTAATTAATTTATGGATAGAATCTCTAAGAGGTAGAAGAAGGAGCTCCTTAAGCTTCATAACTTATTTTGGGAGAAAAATTTGCTTAGTAGATTATATATATGAAGACGAAGATCAATATCCCATAATAGTCCTAGAATTCAAATATTTAGGGCTAACAAATAAAAAACTCCAGGATGACCCAATAAAAGTACAGGACCACTTAAAACAAATCAATTTAGGGACAGAGGCTGACCCACGACCGATTTTCATAAGTGCTAAATATCCTCAAAATTTGAAGAAAAACTGGTGGCTCTTTTAAGGGAGTACAAGGATTGTTTCGCTTGGACATACAATGAAATTCCAAGACTGGCAAGGGAGTTGGTTGAGCACAATACCTATTAAGCCAGGGTTCAAGCCATTCAAGCAACCCATGAGGAGGATGTCTCAAGTGGTTGAAGAATTAATCAAGTAATAAATTGAGAGGTTACCTAAAGTAGGATTCATCTGACCTATAGTTGATACATAATGGCTTTCAAACATAGTCCCAATGATAAAGAAAAATGGGAAATCGAGGATATGTAATGATTTTAGAAATTTGAACACCGCAACTCCCAAAGATGAGTACCCCATGCCTATAGCTGATATGTTAATAGATTTGGCTACTGGTAACACTATTTTGAGCTTTATAGATGGGGATTTAGGTTATAATCAAATCAAGGTCGCCAAAGGATATGTGAGTAAGACAACCTTTAGGTGTCTTGGCCTGATTGGGGCATATGAATGGGTAGTGATCCTTTTAGCTTGAAGAACACTGGGGCTACATATCAAAGGGTAATAAATGCTATCTTTCATGACTTCTTGGGAAAGTTTATGAAGGTATACATAGATGATGGGGTGGTTCGGTCCCAGAAAAAGAGCAAAACTTAGCAGAAATGAGGTAATCTTTTAAAAGGATGAGACGATACTAGCTAAAAATGAATCCCTTAAAATGTGCTTTTGTGATATCTACCAGTAATTTCTTAGGATTCCTAGTACATCAAAGGGGTGTGGAGATTGGTAAGAACAAAGTTAAGGCAATCCTGGAAACTCTTCCCTTGAGGAC
>CAOJBK015372008.1:0-11907 GCA_948294925.1 Codiaeum variegatum
TTTTTTTAATAATTAATCAAACTTATTTTAATTTAATATTTAAAATTAAAAATTTTTGTATTTAATTATTTTAAATTAATTTGATAATTTTAATTTAAAAATTTTAATTAAGTAAATAATTATTTAAAATTTATACTAAATATAATAAGTGATCAGATTTTTAGATATTTTTATAATTTAAAAATTATATCACTTATTTTATGACACTTAAAATTTAACTCTTAATTTTTAATTCTTAATTTTTAATTTTATAAAAAAAAATTAAAAATGCAATATATACAAATAATATCATTTAAATTTGAACTCCTTGCCGTTAAATAGGTTTGGTATTGTATTTAAACCATCTAACTCAAATGCTTTTTAAGATTATTAGGCGTGCCAATAATTAAAGTCATGCTTACCAAGCATAATTACCAACGTAGACTAAGATACATGCATGATATATTTTTCAGAATTTATAAATGAAAGTAAGGGTGGGCATTGCCAGACAAAATTTTAAAAAAAAATATATTGTTATAATACTATTTAATTTTAAAATTTATATTTTTAAAATTTATTATTTAATCCTTAAATTTTACTTCCATTACACAAATCGGCGCTCTATTAGAGTTTTTATTAGATTTGAGATTTTATCTGTGTATCAATGATTTGATTTTAGATTTGAGATTTAATTTTGTTAATTTCCGATATAATTTTATGTTTGATCGTAATTTTTTTTTTATTAACTGATTTGATGATATTTGTTTTTTGTTTTAATTCTTGATCTTGATTTTGATTTTTCTTTCCTGAAATTTTAGAGCTTATGCAATGGTTGAAAAAGAAAATTTTGGATATTAATGGAGGGAATTTGAGACTTTTATTTATTTTTAATGGAAAATTAAATTGACATTAATAGAAAGATTAAACTATTTATATTTGGATTAAATAACTGATTTTAAAAATCAAAATACAGACATTAAACCATGAGTTTTACTAAATTAAACACTATTTTACTCAAAAAAATTTTTGGTATGTGAAGTTTGTTATAAATGGTTTGGTTCACACTAAGATTATATATATTTTCGATTTTTTTGTTTCGCCTCATCATTTTGGAGATTGAACCGAATAAAAAAAACTGAAAACATACATAATCCTTGTTTTTTTAACAGCGAATTCAAACAAATTATATAAAGAAAACAATTTAATTCCTACTACCAAAGACAAAGGGGGAACCAGCATTTGGGTATGATGTGGAACCGCGTTCAAGATTGTCTGAAATAATGGTTGAGAGACGTTCGCTAACTCAGATGGGTCACTTTAAGGTTAGAAAAAAAAATGAAAGGAAGAAAGGTCACTTTAACAAATAATAATTAAAAAAAAAATACAAAATGAAGCAAAGGACAGTGCACAATGCATTGTTGGATTATGCATGGATAATTATCTCCTTAGAACGCACAATATACATCAATATGTTTTCAATTTTCTTGAAAATAATACTTTAATACTTTCAAAATCTCATTTTAATGATTTTACGACCATACTTCAAGTTTTCAATAAGAACACTATAATTTTTGTAAGTAACTTCAGTTTTTAAAATAATATATATATTTTTTTAATATAAAGTAGGGGGAAATCCATGAAAGAAACTAAGAAGTAATAGATTTAGGCCAACAAACACCTATGTTGTCCTCTTTAATATAATAAGCTAAACCTGGTGGGATCTCTTTATGAACATTAGTATCGGCCTCACTACGCAAAGCTTTGTTGGCTAACAAGTCTGCAACACGGTTTCTTTCACTATACACATGATTGATCTTCACATTCGTAATTTGTTTCAACACTTCTTTGTAAGAATGTATAAGATTACCAACTTGGGCTTCATTATTTGTATTCTCAGATAGCCATTGGACAAGCCATTATATATAAATCTCAATTAACAAGTTGTGAAAATTATTGTCTTTTACAAGAATTAAACTTGACATGAGAGCCCATACTTCTGTTTCAATAGCTGAACAATAACAATTTTTTATTGTAAAACTAATGATCCATCTGCCCATGAAATCTCTAAAAACACCTCCTCCCCAAGCTAATCCTGGATTACCTTTTGAACAGCCATCTGTGTTGAGTTTTATCAAGTCATGAGGAAGGGGAGTCCAACCAATGAGAACATCTTCATAATCCCCTTTACTACTGAAATGAGTTACTTTATGAAAAGAGTCCTCAATTTGCATTGAGTGGTTCTTCATAAAATGCGTTTTATACTCTACATGGAGCTTTTAATTTCTAAATACATCTTCATTTCTCCATTTCCACAGCTACAAAATAGTTGTTGCAAAGAATGTATTCCAGCTGCAATCCATACTGATTCAGGACTTCTTGTGAAGATTTGTTTTAATCCAATTTTGAAAATTCATAGCATGTTCCTTGTTGAACTCATCTACATCCAGTAATTGCTTCTAGAAAATTGCAGCACCTATACAATCTCGAAGCAAATTGCTAATCGTCTCCTCTTCCCTCCAGCAGATCGGGAAAAGGGGGCTGTCTCCAATTTTTCGCTTATACCTCCCCGTGTTTGTCATGATTTTTTCATGCAGGCATAACTAGATGAAGACCTTGATTCATTGTGGCACATTAAGCTTCCAAGCTAGCTCCCAACTGTGGTTAATAGCAGCTGTACCTGCATCAACAAATTGAACTTTATGAGCTTATTTTACTTTAAAGTTTCCAGAAAGGTAATGCTTCCAAACGACTTCGTCAATAGCATTGTCCTATTCTCTTAGAAGAAAAGCTTTCAGCTTATTAATAATCTCAATGGGCAACAAATCATGTAATTTACCCCTATCCCATCCATCACCTTTAATCCAATAGTTGCCAACACATTGTAGAGAATCATTGTGAGAAATGTTATTAAAAGCAACATCTTTGAGAAGCTGGTTAATTAACCAAACGTCTTCCCAAATTTTGGTATTAAGACCATTTCTCACTCTTATTTTCATATTCTTATACATAAAAGACATCTCTTTAAGCATAACTCTAACAAGAGCAGTAGTACAAGTACTTTTAGCAATATTTGAAAAGGTAGAGGTACCCTTAAAATATTTTTTCTTAAGGACATCATGCCAAATAGCACCAGGACCATTAGCAAATTACCAATAAAGTTTACTAAAGAGGGAAGAATTGAATTTTTTTCATATCTCTAACACCGAGCCCCCCTTGATCAATGGGCTTCAACATAACATCCTAATTTAACAAATGCATGACATTCATATTATTAACTTTATTCCAAAAGAAATGACGACACTTCTTTTCCATCTCCTCACATATGCCCCTAGGGATATAAACGGTCTGTATAATATAAGTGGGCATGGCATTTAAAACAGATTTAACTAAAGTAAGGCAACTGCAAAAGAAAGATTCTTTTGCTTCCAACTAGCAAGCTTACCATTCATTTTATCAATGACAAATCGGTAGTTATGCTTACCATTCTTACCATTAAGCGCAGGCGCTCCAAGGTACATACCTAGATCATCAGTGAGGGGAATACCTGACTTTTCCGATAGACTCTGAGTAATATCACTTCTAGTATTTTTTGAGATAAAAATTTGAGATTTCTCCAATTTTATCTTTTATCGCAAAGCTGCATTAAAAGTGTTAAGGAAATCTAAAATAAGCTCTAATTGATCCATATTAGCTTAAGAAAAAATAAGCTTATCATCCGCAAAGAAAAAGGTGGGAGATATCTGGTCCTCTTTTAGAGAAACTAAAAAGGGACCACTTACCTTGACTTACCTGTTCTTTCAATGAGCTGAGATAGTTGCATCAGGCATAGCATAAATATATAAGGCGATATGGGGTCTCCTTGCCTAATCCCCCCAACTAGGAATAAAGGAATATAAGTTGATACCATTCTAAGTTATACTCATAATAGCAGTACCAATACACTTCATAACGTTTCTACACCAACTACTGTTGATACCAATATCCATCAGAGTGCCCCTTATGAAATCCTAAAAAAGGTTGTCATAGGCTTTAGAGAGGTCTGTCTTGATGATCATATAACCCAGTCCTTTCTTTAATTGTCTAATTTTGTGTAAAGCCTATTAGAACACAATGATATTATTGGCAATATGGCACCCCAGAAAAAAACTTGATTGAAAAGGAGAAATAAGTGCAGGGAGCACCATTTTAATTCTATTGGCAAGAACCTTAGCGATAACCTTATAAGTCACATTGTAAAGACTTATAGGTCTTAAGTGATTTAATTCTTTAGGCATAACTCTTTTAGTGATTAAAACAATCAGCATTTCATTGAGCTTACGAACCAAATCCCTACCATTAAGAAAATTCATCACAAAATCACATAAATAAGTACCTACAATCTCCTGATATTTCTGGTAAAAACCAACATGGAGTCCATTCTTTCCTCCAAGGGCTCATATCAAACAAAGCGTTGTAGACTTCCTGATGACCAAAAGGCTTATGGATAACATTAAATTGATGCTCAGAAAGTTGAGGAAATTTACCTCTTCTAATCTGACATGGCTGACCAATATTATTGGCTTTATAGAGGCCCTTAAAATAATTTTGAATAACATCCTTGACCTTCATCTCCTCCGTTACCCACTCTCCACTATTGTTTTGGATAACATATATGTTGTTCTTATTTCTTTTGATCAAGGCACTCGTGTGGAAGAATATGGTATTGTGGTCACCCAAATTGATCCATTCTTCCTTAGACTTTTGAAACCACATAAGTTCCTCTTGTTGAAGCACCATGTCAAGCCATTTTTGAAGTTTTCTTTCAAGCTTGAACCATTTTGTTTCAATATGATCATCTAAACGTTTCTGAACTCCATCCAATCTAGCCATTATCCTTTTTTTTATTTTTATTTTTCATGATATTTCAAAAACATTGGAATTCCAACTATTAAGCGTGTCCCTTAGCTTTATGATGTTGTCCATAAAAATTCCATTTTTTTCCAAGACTCATTTATAACCTATTTGTATTGATCATGTGTGAGCCATGTTGCTTGAAAGTAGAAATTTCTTTGTATTCTAACTAATTCCCAGCAAAAAAGAGAGACCAAAAGCAAATTATGATCGGAATGTTTTTTTTTTTCTATATGAGTTACCTTAGCATTTTTTAACATAATCCTCCAATTAGTAGAGCATAACATCCTATCCAATCTAGCTCCAATTCTGCTAGTTTGTTTCACAGTTCTAGTCCACGAGAACTTAGGACCTTCAAAACCCAAATCAATTAAATTATTAGAAAAAAACCTAATCATTGAAATAAGAAGAGCATTGTAAATTTTTTTTGTAGATCTAAGGATCTCATCAATAGAACAAATAACATTATAAGCCCCTGTAGATAGCCAAGGAAGATTAAGATTCAGATTATGTAAATTAAGGTCATTCCAAAGCTGCTTTCTGAGGAAAATGGAAGGGCTTCCATAAGCAATGGACAATAGCCAAAGCTGTTGTCCCAAATCAGAGACTTTGCACAACATGAATTATGGATTGGTCTTGATTATGTCAATGTGAACTTTGTCATTTTACCACAGTAACCAAATTCCACCGATGTACCCCATAACTTATATGCTTATCTAGTTAGTGAATTTGAAGCTCTGACAAATATTATCAGCTCTTTGCCCACTAGTTTTGGTTTCCATAAGACCTACCAAAATAGGTTTGTGAGTTTTTATCAAATTGATAAAGGTACGTTGGAAGTTCTAACTTCTCGCACCTTGACGGTTCCATATGATAAATGATATATAATAAAAAATCAACATAAATTTTCAGAAAAAGAAAACAAACACTTGTCGTTAAGACTCATTAGACGACAGAGTCTTTTGCTCCATCGAATTCTCAAACTCTTCTGAAATGTCTTCCCCTGAGCTTTCAAAAACATCTTCATCTAGGGGTACATAATCATAATCATCCTCTTCATGCTCTGATTTTCTATTGGATTCCCCATCTAGAGGTTTTATTTCCTGGGGTATCTCAGGTTTCTCATGATTTTCTTCCTTTTCTCTTGTAAAGTAGCAATTCCCAAAGTTGGCTTATGGTTTATAGTCATCTTCTTAATTTCCTCCCCTTTTTTACCACCTATAATGATCATATTCTCCTTCTGATTTACTGCCCTATTAGTTTACTTAGGGTTGTTCCCTCTTAAATTCGATTTTTGTTCACTCCAAGAATGGTTCTTGTTGATAGCAATAGTGGCTTTCCATAGTTTATCTTGCCCATAAGAAACATTAGTAAGCTCTTTTTTATTATACATGGACTGGTGCTGGACTTGAACATTAGGCCTTTTTCCCTTTATTTTCAAAGGACCATTTTGCTTGATCATAGCCTACTTCCTCTTATTTTTCTTTAACGATAAATTCTTATTTGTATCTCCTTCAATATTACCATTATTTATATTTTCCATATCAGTATGCTCAATATCCTCCTCATTATCTTCCTCATAAAGAGCATTGAAACTATTATGATTTCTTTTAGAAAATCCTATGCCATAACCATCCGCCCCAACTTCCTTTTTCTTTGCATTATTCCTTGTTTTACAATTAGCAATCATCCAAGTGAAGGGAAATGCGAGTTGCGCAGCAAAAGCCAGAAAAATCATTGTTTTAAAAAATTTTCAAAGTTAAAACCTTTTATTTAAACTCTTTAAACAAATATGTTCATATGCAAATTTCAAACTCTTTGAAAAACATTTGAACACTATAAAATATTGTTAAAACAATTTCAACATAATGATTCACATGTATATATCAAACTCTTGGATAAAACATTTGAACATTAGGACAACATTAAAACCCATCAACTTGATCTACCAATTTTGTGAAAAATACAAAGACACAAAGCATGTGGAAGAAATGTATCAAATACCTTTCTCCTTTTCTTTGTAGAGCTCTTTAAGTGTAAAGTCTCTAATTATCTCACACCAAGCTTGAGCAAGCTTGAGGTACCCTTAACTTTGATGCAAGGCTTGATCTTTGAACTCCTTAGGTTTCCCTTTAGCTTAGGTTCAAGTATCAATTCCAAGTTAGGGAACAAGTGAGTGTGTTATTTGGACTTCCTTAGCAAAGGTAAAATCCTAAAACTCTAAGTTAGAACTCTTTGAACACTTCAAAGTTCTCAACTTCAAGTTCTAGAAAATTTCTGTTATTCACATTCTCAGCTTAGGCAAAATAGTTTGCCTTATATATGAAGATCAATTCCACTAATTTTGGTTGAGTCACTAATCACTTCTACTCACATGACTTGGTGATTTTCATGAAAACACATGTCATGACAAAGCCTAAGTGGAGAGTCAGTTAGGATCATCATTCATATTAGTGGAAAAATTCTGCTTCATTAGTTATCACATAACTAACCCCTTTGCTTAATGAGTTAGTCCAAATTTCAATTTAATCCTTCATATTTTGTATCTTATACAAAAGGACTAAATTGAAATGCACTCATTTGAAATGAACTTCAAGATATGCTAGTGTCTTTGTGAATTTAATCACAAGTTCAATTCGATTATAATTAATAGTTAATTGAACATTTCAATTGGACATTAATTATAATATCTTTACACAATGCTTGCTCAATACTTTACGATATGCGAATCACTAGGTTCATGTCCTAATTAGCAAAGAGATAGAAAAACTCTTTCTCTATATCTATGTATAGAATCCTATCAAATACATAGTCTTGAAAGTCGTGAGTGAGGTTTAGCACAATATATCGTGGCTACCTAAATAGGAATGAATATTGACAACCAAGTTAATGTACATATATGCATTGACCAATGGACATAGTTACCATGCATTCAAGTCCTTTCATTATGGATTCCTAACCTTAACTATAGTCATGGAATCATCAAACTCTATATGATTTGATTATATGACTATGTCTAAGTTCTAGTTCTCGGTATTTTTTATTCCTACTAGAAACACTTTCTAGTGAATCTTTTCCACCTTGGCTAAGGATTTCATATCGAGGAGGACTAGAAGTTATAGGATCCTTACTTGTTTACCTAAGCTAATGAATTCTTTTTTGGAGAACATTTATCTCAATATATCACTATGTATAACCATCGGATGCCATATACCCCCACATAGCTAGTAGAAGTATGTAAATAGTACCTAACTGCACCCACCAATACATTAGATAAATTCCACCTCAAGTCAAAGGGCTATATGCATAACTATGACCTATACGATTAAATATTGACTATGGTAAAACTCATGTATTCATCGTCTGACGTCACCTGTTAAACTTACTCATCACATGAGAGTCCACATATTATCACGACATCCCATGTCTGTAGTATGATACTTACTACCTCCATTACCATAAGTATCACATACTTATAATGAATGGCAACAACGGCGATGGTCTTCTGAATAATCGATAGCCCAATCAATAATTATATGACCACGAACATGTTGTATAGCATTATAATAACAAAAACCTGTCACTCATATTCTTAACTCCTTAAGAATAGATTCTGATACAAAATTCTAATGGAACATATATAAGTTATAATTGAATTTGGGATTAATTTAAATAAAATATATATTTTATTGCCATTGCGATTCAATTATTACATTTACAATGAGCTCTAGGGCATACAGGTCTAATAATCTCCCACTTGCACTAGAGCTAATCCTAGAGACACTCATTACAGTTACTCAATCCCATCTTCTCAAGATGAAATTCCAACTACTTCTAACTCATGGCTTTAGTCAGTGGATCAGCCGTGTTATTAGCTGAAGCTATTTTTTGCATGGCGATATCGCCTCTCCCAATGATTTCTTTGATTACATGGAAACACCTTTCGATGTGTTTGGATTTCTAGTGAGACCTTGGTTCCTTTGCCTGAGCAATGGCTCCATTGTTGTCACAATAGAGAGAAACTGATGACTGAATGAAAGGAACCACTTGTAGTTTTGTAACGAACTTTTAAATCTAAACAGCTTCCTTTGCGGCATCATATGCAGTAACATATTCGGCCTCCATGGTGGAATCAACAATAGTTGCTTACTTGGAACTCTTCTGGATAACTATTGCTCCATTACAAGTAAACATAAATCCAGAGACAAACTTTCTATCATCTATATCTGATTTAAAATCAGAATCGGTGAAACTGTCAATCCTCGGGTCACTTCCTCCATAAATTAAAACTAAATCCTTAGTCCTTCCTAAGTACTTAAGGATAGCTTTGGCTACTACCCAGTGATCTAATCCTGGGTCGGATTGAAATCTACTAGTTACACTAACAACATATGTGATATCCAGTCTTGAACACAACATGGCATACATAAGACTTCTAATAGTCGAAGCATATGAAATCCTTAACATATTTTCTTCAGGTGTCTTAGGAGACATATCCTTAGAAAGATGGATATCATGCCTTACAGGAATGATCCTTTCTTGGAATTTTGCATGCTGAATTGCTCCAACACACGCTTCAAGTACTTTCTTTGAGAGAGCCCTATCATTCTCTTCAATCTATCTCTATAGATGTTAATACTAAGAATGTAGGTTGCTTCTCCCAATTCTTTCATGGAGAAGTTTTGGGATAACCAGACTTTCATATTCATAAGCATGCTAATGTCATTTCCAATTAACAAAATATCATCCATATACAATACAAGGAAAGTGATGGCACTCCCACTAACCTTTTTGTACACGCATGGTTCAACTTCATTTTTTATGAAATCAAACTCTTTGATAGTCTTATTAAAATAAGGATTCCAACTCCTCGATGCTTGCTTAAGACCATAAATGGATCTCTTAAGCTTACATACTTTGGAACGATCTTGAGATTCAAAACCTCTAGGTTGTTCCATGAAAATGCTTTCCTCGATGAATCCATTAAGGAAAGCATTTTTGACATCCATTTTCCAAATTTTATAATCATAGTGTGCAACAATGGCCAATAAAATTTGAATTGATTTAAACATGGCTATGAGAGAAAAAGTCTCATTATAGTCAATTCCTTCCCGTTGGCAAAACCTTTTTGCCACAAGCCTAGCTTTATAGGTTCCCACATTTCTGTATGCACCAATCTTTCGCTTGAAGTCCCATTTATTTCCTATCGGTACAATACCCTTTGGAGGATCAACAAGTTCCCAGACTTGGTTAACATATATGGATTCTATTTTAGATTTCATGGCTTTTAACCATTTTGATGAATATATATCTGATATAGCCTCTTTAAAAGTAGTAGGGTCAATAACTTGACCAACTCCTTCATAAATGAACAACTCTTGTTCATACTCATGAATGAGTCCATATCTCTCTACAGGGTGAGATATTCTACTAGACCTTTGAGGAATCTGGGTGGATGTATTATCAATTGGTAATTCCTTATTGGGTTGATCTATTTCCATATGATCAACTTGTTGGACCTCTTTAGATGACTCTTCATCCAAAACTAATTTTCTTCCTTTGCCACATTCTTAAAGAAACTCTTTCTCAAGAAAAATGACATCTCGGCTAACAACTATTGTTTGCTTGGTAAGAATGCAAAAATAGTATTCTAAACCACCTTTAGGAGATCCAACAAACCTTTCTACGTAGGATCTCTCTTCCAACATATCTATTTTCAACTTTTTGATATGAGCTGGACAACCCCAAATCTTAATGTGATTAAGACTCGGTTGTCTACTATGCCATATCTCATATGGTGTAGTAGAAACAGATTTAGAAGGAACCATATTAAGGATATATGATTCCTTCTTAATGGAAAATCCTCAAAAGGAGATAGGCAAATCGATATAGCTCATCATTGACTGTACCTTATCTAATAAGGTACTATTTCTTCTTTTAGATACCTCATTTAACTGAGGCATTCCTGGAGGAGTTAAATGTGATATAATGCCATTATCTTTTAATAAGTCATTAAACTCGGTACTCAAATATTCACCACCTAAATCTGGTTGAAGGGTGTTAATATTTTTCCCTATTTAATTCTGAACTTCTTTCATGAATTCTTTGAACTTTTTAAAAGATTCATGTTTATGTTTCATCAAATAAATGTAACTGAACCTCAACAGGTCATCCGTAAATGTGATGAAATACAAATACCCTCCTCTAGCCATTTCTCCAAAAGGTCCACATACATCATTATGTATGATTTCTAAAATTTCTTTGGCTCTACCACTTTGTCCCTCAAAGGGTGACCTAGTCATTTTGCCTTAAATGCAAGATTCACAAACTGGAGTAAGGTCATTTCCAACTTGTTATAAGATCCCCATTTTCTCCAACTTTGTAATCCTATCTTTAGCTATATGACCTAGTCTAAGATGCCAAGTTAATTTTGAAATAGATTCAGGTTTAATTAAGGCATTTATATAAGTTGTGCTTGGATAGATATTGTTAACACCATTATTAAGATAATATAGACCATCTAGTACATAACCCATACCAACAAGTTTGTTTTGAAAATATATTTCACAAATAATATTTTTAAACAAAATTTCATATCTTATTTTAGTTAAATAAGAAATAGAAATTAAGTTTTTGTAAGCACTAGGTATGTACAACAGATCTTTTTAACAACATCATATGATTTCTCAAATCAATAACTGTAGATCCAATGGCTTTGGCAGTAACACTTGCTTAATTTCCTAGCCTTAAGATCACCTCATCTTCCTTCAAGCTTTCACTACTTGCCATCACCTGTATAGAAGCACAAATATAAGAACTTGCACCACTATCAAGTATCCAAGAAATGGAAGAGCTAGATAGTGTATTAGAATTAGAATGAGTAAGAGACATACCTTCACAAGGTTTAGCCTTCACCTTGTTCTTTCTATCTTTTCCCTTTAAGTATTCCAAATACTTTGGGAAATTTCTTTTCCAATGCCCTGCTCCATCACAATGGAAACACTTTCCTTGTGAAAGCATCTTCATGTATAGGTTTAG
>CAOJBK015372266.1:0-10172 GCA_948294925.1 Codiaeum variegatum
ATTAATTAAAGAGTTTAATTAATTATTAATGATGATAGAATTGAGCATGTAATTAAATTTACAGGATGTTAGCATGTCTGGATGTTTAATTCATAAAAAGGAAATTCCAATTAAGTCTTAGTTTGTATGAGATACAAATGGATATGACTAATTGAAATGGTTTTGGACAAACAAATAAAATAATTAAGCTTAACATGGGATGTTAGCTTAATCCACATGAGATGTAGTTAATTAAGGTTTAAAGAGGATTCCTACTAATTATGGTCTTAATATTGTTGATTAATTGACTAACCATAGTCAATAAGTCAACAAGACACAATCCCATTTTTCCTCCTTAATTTAAGGAAAAGAAAGAAAGTGGGTGTGGACTATAAAAGGGGAAAGGCTTCATCTTTTTGCCTAAGACTCTCACACTCAATCAATTAGAAGATGATGGAGCAACTATTCATCATCTTCTTCAATGAGTTAGAGAGGGAAGGTTTTAAAGAGTTAGAGAGAGAAAGCTTTAAATTCACACAAAATTGAGAGAGTAAGTTTGTTTTGAAGAACGATTCTTTAAATACAAACTCATCTTCAATTAGCCTTTAGAAAAGGAGTGTGGAGTAGCTTTCAAAGTCCAAAGCCATTCCTCAAGTCTCAAATTCTCAAGTAAAGGAGTAAGAATCAATCATTTGGGTAACCAATGAGAGAAGATTCAAGCTTCTTGAAGAGAATTGGATAACAAGCTCTTGGGAAAAGCTAGGTATGTCTCAAGCTAGAGGCTTCACACTTGAGGAGCTTAAAAAAGGAGGGAGAGAGGTATTTTTGCTTCCAACCTTTCTTTGTTCAACTTGTGTTTTGCACACAATTGGTGAGAATATCCATGGTTGAAGTAATAGGTCCTTTCATAGGTTTAGGCATTAGTTAAAGAGTTTGATAAATGTCTAAACCCTCTATGTCAAAAGAGTTTTGACATAGAATTTGATTTTCAAAGTTTTTGAAATTTCAAGTTATTTTGCCTAAAGAGTTTTGACAAAATGATTTTACTTAGGTTAAGGCAAAGTTTCAAAGAGTTTGAAACATTGACTAACCTAGTTTTGTCAAAAGAGTTTTAACAAAGTTTAGTTTTCAAAAAAAATTTTAAAATTAGAATTTGAATCTTTTGCAATTCATTTTCCCTTTTGTTTCTTCCGTTGCGCGGCTCGTTAAATTCACCCTTCACCTTGGTCATCATTCTCTTGGGCATGTTTCTCTGGGATTCTTCCTTCTAGGTTAATTTGCATTCTTGGTTGATCAGCTTGATGCTCTTGCTTACCTAGCCATAGAGGAGTAATTTTGACCATGCCAACCTTGATCGCAACTTTTGGACCTGACATTGGGAAAGGAGTTGTCTCCATCGCAGCATGCTTTTCTTTGGCTGGGAACAGTAATCTACCTTCCTCATTCATCTTCTAAATGACAATTTTGAAAGTAATACAATTGATAGTATAATGACAATCAACATTATGACATTTAGAATACACCCTTGGTCGTTCTTCAGGGGGAGTAATAACGTGTTCTACACTAAGCTCAATCTGGCCATCTTTCAATATCTAATAAAAAATCTCCTTTGCCTTAGAGATATTAAAATAATACTCTTTGTCAAACCTATTGGTGTCCTAACTTTTCTTATTGAGTAGTTTCAGAGCATGGTGGAAATATGGGGTTCCAACTTTCAACTCAGCCACACAAACTTCAACTTCCTCTTTAAAGTCTGATTCATCTGTTGAGACCGAGTATGCAACTTGATCTTTGTAATATGACATGGCTGAGAGTTTCTTTTGCTCCTTTTCTTTGAGAAATCACTTATAGCTTGTCACCTTATCAATTAAGTAATAGAAGCTATAGAAGTTGGCCCCTTAGAATTTCTCCCTGATTGCCTTATTCATCCATCCAAAGGCCAATTCCACTAACTCAGTTTCAGGGATGCTGGTAAAGCATTGAGTTTTCATCTTCCTAAATAGAGAAACATATTTCTCTACAGCCTCCCTATGACTTTGAGTTATCCTAGATAGGTCAGTCAAGTTGACATTGGGCTCTGAGCTATGGAATTCATTTATGAAGGCCCTGACCATTTACTCCAATGTTGAATGTTATTCGATCATAACATGCTATACCATTCAAAGGCATTCTTAGTAAGGGAATTGTGAAACAGCCGAAGTTTAAGATAGCCACTTGCAAAAGCTTCTTTATACTGGACAATGAACTTAGAGATGTGTTCCCTTATGCTTAAGTTGTCATGAATAAAGTGAATTCAGGAATCTTGTATCCCCTAGGGAAAGAATACTTCACATCAATCCAATCTGGGTATGGCTTCTTATATGGATCTCAGGGTGGCCTCCTAATATGGACCCCCATTCTTTGGAGTTTCCTAGCCAACTCATTTTCATCCTATGCATTATTGTTGTGCCTAAGGAGAGCTAATTGTCCTAGGGTTGAGACGTCAGCAGGTCACCCTTGAGCTAGGATAGGCATTACTTGATTAGCTAGTGGAGCCTAATGCACTAGAACTTACACTAAAGCCTGGTGTGCTGCAACTTGGTTATATCAGCATTGGTTCGCATTTTCCACTCCATGGCCGATATGCTTCAGCTGAGCAATCCTTACTCTGCCATTTCTCATATCAGGCCTGTTTGGTTGGGGATAATGCTGGAGCTGAGGTGGAGGACCCCTCTCAGCAGTAATGTCATTATAACGTCCATCAAGAATATAAGTGAGATTAATGACCGAGTCAGTGAAGGTCTGAACGGTGTTGTAGACTAAGTTATGGGCATCTCAATTTTCTTCCATGAATGGTCAAATGACTTGTACAATCTGGTTCATCATGCCCGTATACATGTCCATATTATCTTGAACCATGATGATCTAATAGTAGATATATCGATTGAGGTTAGGATCATCGGCTTAGACGGCACAATCTCACAACTCTACTCATCCCTGTCCTCCCTTAAAAACTAGTATCTCCTTTGTGCTAGGGTGGAACTCTTAGAAAAACTATTTCTCGATTCTGATAGTCCTCCACCTCACTTTGGTCCGTCGTACCTATGGTTACATGGTCATTAATCTTTTTGGTTTTTGTTTTTGTTTATCCAGCCACATTACTATTTTAGAGAAGGTCCCACTGGACGTGCCAAAATATTATTTAATACCTGGGTTGATTTGAGTACTTGGTCGGGAGTTCTTTTATCCTTTAGGGGATACTTCAAGTAAAGGGTTCCTTGTGTTAGACTGAAGGCCAAAAAAATAGAGACATGAAATGAAATCCTTTATTCTTTTTATATTTATGTTAGACCCAGGTAATACATTTCTAATATGCTACAAAATAAGAAAATACAAAGGAGAATGAGATAAATATAAAAAATAACCTGAAGATCAACTGTCTCTAAAATTGTGACTGACTTCGCCACTGGCCATCGTATTCAGAGCTTATCGTGGATATAGGTGGAGCTGTCATCGAGAATCCTAGAATCGAGGAGAGATGGTATATAGGCTTCCCTTATCAACCGTTGTATAATTTGGTGGAGATATAGGCAGGAACCACCACTATATGGTGAAACAGCTGCAGCGTGACAGTTAGATTTAAGATTTCTTGCATATGTAAAATAAATGTATTGAGAGTGTAGTGATGATATTTATGGACTTGGGGTTGCCCTTTTATAAGTATATTAAGGCAGTGGGATTCTTTACTTAAGGAATCTGGAAATGGGTGTGGGCCTAAGTCATTTGACTTGGATCATTTTAGGAAGAGAAGACTAGGCCTTCACGACTGGGTTTGGATCGATTACCATGCCTAGGGATGAGGATTGGATAATCATGGGTTTGGGCCTACTTGTAGGACTCGACCTGAACTTAGGATTTGGATCCCTTTTCTGAACTTGGACCAATCACCCCAGGACTCGGCCTTGGCAACGTATTTTGGACCTTGTCCTGGGCCTAGGCCGATATTAAAAGACTCTGCCTGGGTCAGGAGACTTGACCCCTCTTATTTCTCCTAAGTAGACTCTTCCCAAGGTTTATGGATCTTGAACTAGAAATTCCTCTTTTGAGCTCAAGACTTTTTGGCTTGTGTTAACATATTTTAATATTTTTTACATTATAAAATGTGTAAAATCACATATTTAAAATTTCAGGTTGGAATCCCGGTACCAATAGTGTAATTTGTCTTGTAATAAACATCTTTTTAACTTTCGGTGCCAATTGCCAAATTGAAAGGTGCTTAAGCAGGTGCATTCTTTAAACATTTTTCCTAATCAATATTATATTAAAAAAGAGACTTATTCAATCTGAAACCTTTTTGTTTTTTTTTTAATAATCATATAGTTCTTTACTTTAGCACACACACAAATATTGCACTTTCTTGGGAAAAAAAAAGCTCCTTTTTGTTGTATGATCTCAAATTGAAGACACCATAGTGCATGAAAATGAAATAAGAGTAACTTTATGTGGGCTGCATTCTCAATTCTATAGTTCCTTCGATAGTGCTATTACTCGTGTCTTGCAAATGATAGGCATTGTAGTCTCATTAGCTATACATGACTTTCATTTTCTACAAAACTCTTGCCTTAATTGAATACATGTCAATCTCTCTTTTATGCTAAGGCATCTCACCATAGATTTCCTTTTTTTAATATAATAGAGGATGCAATAATCATGAACTATGTAATAAGGATAGTCCTCTTAATACACATCATATAAATGAAATCTCTATTGATATAGAGGAGATGGTTCAAACCTAAGATCTTAGTGCTTTTACTACTAGGATTGGCCTCAAATTTATACCACCATATATAAAATTATTTTCATATCACATGAGAAGAAATGCTTGAAGGGATGGTACATTCTAAAATTTTTAATCTTGTCGGATTATTTACTTCTTTTTTTTAAAAAAAAATATTTTTAAAATATAGTTAATCTCTTCTATTATAGAATCAATTTGTTTTGTTTTTGGATGAATGCAACTATCTTTTACTATCTGAAAATTGATAGAGGTCCAACTAGGACAAAGAGTCTAAGCCATATTATTAAGAAAAGGCCATCATAAAGAGGGTCCAAAATCAAACAATCTCTAATGGTAAATGCTCAGGAAGTCTGTGAAGGATATCTATAAAAGTTAATGTTTGAGATCTTGACAGGTGCTTGATAGGTCCATTATCCGGATAAAGCCTTAGTCGACGAACAACTTGGATATTAAAAAATCTCTGTATGAAACAGACAAAATAAGTCAACTATCAAGCGTATGACGTTGACACATGGATGACTAAAGCATAGGCGGAACCTAATAAATCCCATTATATCTGGAAAAGAGTCTTATGGCACTGACACTCATACTATAACAAAAAGGAATATACTCCTGGTACACCCAATAAAAGAAAGAGATATTATCACCTAAAAGGAAGAATCATCAATGATTAGCTACCCATCATCTTCAATCTGGATCGTTAAATCATACTATGTAGGTACATCAGAGGCCTATTTAAAGCCTCTCACTTTTGCAAGAGATTTTGAACGTAATCTTCAACCTCAAAACTCTAGTTTCTTTCAATTTTGTGTTCTACTTTGGTGGTTTAAGCAATTTGAATCATCTTTAATGCCAAGTTACTGACTTGAGCGTCAGAAATTCTTAGCCAGACACCATGCCTGACCCTTCTAATGTTGCTTCGCGGTTACAAGCCCAAGGAAATACTTATCAAGCCTGACATCAAAGGTCCACCATTCTTTTTTATTGAATCTCACACTTATCCAAAGTTTTATTTAAATTTTGACATTACTAGATATGGATTTGACTCTATTACTTATCAAGTCGAAGATCAAAGCAGTGTTTTAAAAATCAGGTTGAACCGGCCGATTCAACTGGTTAAACTAA
The DNA here is from genome assembly GCA_948294925.1 of Codiaeum variegatum. Taxonomy (NCBI): domain Eukaryota; kingdom Viridiplantae; phylum Streptophyta; class Magnoliopsida; order Malpighiales; family Euphorbiaceae; genus Codiaeum; species Codiaeum variegatum. The sequence goes on from CAOJBK015372266.1 coordinate 5,882, forward strand.
GAACCAGGGGTCTAATCAGTCTAGTTACTACTTAAAAACCAGATTTGTGGTTGAATCAAGTTGGACCGGACAGAACCGGATAAAACCGACTAAACCGGCAAAAAACAAGAAATCGTAAAACCGGATTGATCTGGATTTTACAAATTTTTTTAAAAAAATTTAAAAATAATTCATAAAAAATGAGTAAAAAAATCTTATATGAAAAATATTATCTTTCAAACTTTAAAAAATATAAAATTTTATATAATTATCCTATGTTTTAAGACTTAATATAAGATAAAACACTTAAAAAGCTATATTATATAAAATTAATTAAAATTATACATATTTTCTAAATAATGGTTGGACCGGTTGAATCTTGAACCGTTCTCTTCACCGGTTCATGGATCGGTCTGGTTTTTAAAACTCTTGATCAAAGGTATACCATTCTTTAATATTTCGTTCGATAATGACCTTTTAAATTTGATTTTTCGACCTTCCAGGACTTTCACTTGTATTAGTCAATCTATCAAAATTTTCTCCATCCAATTACCATTTGAAGGGTGTTGAAATTACTAATAGCACATTTGAAAGTTGCAAATATACACAAGAGTGTATAAGGATTTAGCATCACTATCTAATTGATTAATTTTAATATTTTAATTATGATTGGACTAAATTCTTATTCAATTAATCCATCATTTCTATCAATTTCAAATTATATGGGCTTTACCTTAAAAGAATAAATCGATTTTTTTTTCATGGGAAAAGGTTCAAATCTGAGTCTTTTGTTCAGATATATATTTTACTATTAAATCAAGTCTTGATGTGCAAAATAATCAATCTTAATTATGCGCCAAATGAAAAATATCCAAAGCTCAAAAAGGAAAAAAGAAAAATATCCACCTGGATCCAATCTAAGTGTGACAACTCTAAATTTAAATGTATTTGTATTAAATATTGTGTCAACGAAACACAATAAAAATAAGGTGTTGTTATTGTCAGAACAATAATTACTAAGACTAGAGCAAATAAAAGTTTAAAATTACAAATTGATAATAACTAAATAAAAAATTTTATATTAGTAATTTTTATATGTAATATAAGATATTCCATCACATGTTTTAATGAAATTAAAAAATAATTTTAAATTTATCAATAAAAAATTTCTTTAATTTGATCATAGCAAATGTTGCTTTAAAAATAACATTCTAAAAATATCATATGTTAACTTTTTACAAACACTGATATTAAGGTGCCCTGTTCATATTGTGCAAAGGTTAATTTATTAAAAAAAACACAAATTGCTAAAGAATTAATATAAAAATAGAGGCTTCAACCTTAAATGTGTCAAGCTTGTTGTAGATTTCTATTAATTGTTCTGTTCCTTTTCAATGGTGAATTTTTAAATTTATTTAGAGAATCGTTAAGAATATAAAATGATAAAAAGTTCCACATTAACTATAGCATGTACTTAAAGAATTTTTGGGGGAAAAAAATGAAGAAAATGAAAATTTTAATCTTGTAGACTAACATCCTAATTGAATTACTAAAAGATATTCTACTATTATTAAAATGATAAGGAACAATATTTAGAGTCAAAGAGATTAAAGACTATCAAATTATATATATATATATATATATATATAAGAGAATCAATTTTAAATTTTTTCCTCACATAATATTCATGGGTTTACGATCATTAGATTATCAAATGCAGAAAAGATTATAAAATGTAGGGGTAGATCATTTTGAAAGTAAGTGTATCTAAAGCTTTTTAATAAAATTTAGGAGGTTGAATTATGCATATAGTTTAACTTTAATCAATCTTTCCTTTGCAGTCCAAACAGGATCAATTAAACTAAGCAAGCCAACCCATTTCAAACATAATTTGACAAGTAAACTTATGTTAGGATCTACTACAACAAATTAATGATCAGAAAGTTCATAAAGAAAAACAGTGCACAAATGCAAACTACTCCAAGAAAGTCTCCAGCACATCTGGTTCCATTCTTGCAGGCAAAGTGAAGCTTCTTTTGAACTTTTTTTCCATTTTCCTTGCGCTGTCCAAGCTCAAGAACTCATTAGCATCTCCATTTGGATTGGGATTCTTTCCTTCTAAGCTCTCAGGATTAAACAGAAGTTTGGCCTCGTCGGTTCGTCCAGTTAGAGCATTGAAGAAAGGCAACCCAGTAGACCATTTGATATCATTTTCATCTTCCGTATGAGGGAGTAACATATGGGGTTCATCCTTGGTTTGTGGGAATCCCAATCTAGGTGGGTTTTGAAAATTAGGTGAAGAAAGCATAGAAGGTAGTGGCCTCTGAGGCCAGTTAAAGAGTGGTTGGGGCGGGCGGGTCGGAATTGAGGACGTTGAGGAAGTGTTTCTGTTTGATGAGAACAACTGGGAAAGATAGAAACCAGATTGGTAACCCAATGATTCAAAGGTATGCCTCATTCTTAGCACAAAATGAAGGTCTTCAGGTATCTGCAAATAATTAACCACATTCTACTTCACCTTTTTCACTCACATTCAATAAGTATTTTGAGTAACTTAAACAAATTTTACAGGAAAATAAAGGCAAATATAATGATATAACTCACAATCTTGCAGGAACCCAATTGAAGAAGTCCATGGCCAGCTTGAATAACAGCAATGGTCTGGTGGAGGAAACAATAAGAAATATAGAAAAAGAAGGAAAATTAAAATGACAAGACTAGACATTGACCTGAATGCCAGACTCAAATTGATCAGTCCATTCTGGAGGAATCTGCAATTAATATCATCAAATTATAATTTTCCTTTTAAAAAAAAAGATTAGATTTGGAATTACATAGAGCATCAAAAGAACTCTGCCAGTAGTTAGAGATATTTGGTTCACATTCAGAAGGTTCTTTGAATACCCATTTATGGCACTTATCTGAAGCAACTTTTCCCATTATTCTGCTCAAAAGGAAATTAAATAAAATACTTGTAATAAGGTCAGAGTGAGATAGATTTAACGAAGTGAAACCAAAATAATAAATAACACCTACCCAGTACCCACCCTTCTCCATAATTATATAATTGGATTGACATTTTGCTGAAAGCTTTTCTCACAGGATCTTCTCCTCCTTCCATCTCTTCTAAGCAATCTCCCACTCTTCCTCGGCAAAACCCATCTTCCCACATCAACATCCTGAACAAAACCATTTTCATTTTTTTTCTCTCTCTAATAAAAGACAAAAACAGAGAAAAAATTTTAAAATGAAACTCACAAGCTTCCATTATCATCTCCAACCTTGCAACCATTACCACCTCTGACTCTTCTGCAGAAAAAGGAAAAAAAAAAAACATTTAAGGAAAGAAAGAACTCAAATCAAAAGAGAAAGAAAGAAAGAAAGAGAAAACTAGTAAGTACGGGCGAGGACGGATTGTCCAGAAAACAGAGTAAGTCCAGTCTGTGTTGAGACAGACGCTTCTGAGGGTCTCATGAAGGGCCATCATCCCAACTGCTTCTTTGCTCCTATCTGTTGCTCCTGAGCGCACCATCTCTCTCTCACTCTGTGGGTCTCTCTCTCTCTCTCTATATATATATATATATATATATATCAAAAAATAAATTTATTTTAATTTCACCCACAGTGTTCACAATGAGCTAGACAGGGACTTTAGAAAACTTGTCTTCTTTCCGTTGAAACTAAAATGATTGCTCACACACACAATCAAGAATAAAAAAGATAGTAAGAACAATACACTCACAACATAACAAAAGGTTTGAGCAATGAAAAGACTCTTTTCTTATATTTCTTTTTTCTAGAAAAACTTACTTATAACCTTTATTTTAACATCCTTATATAGTAGTAATTAACAACTTCCTATATATATTGAAGCACATTGTCCACTACTCCATTATGAAGTTAGTGTTCCTAAAAGCAAGGAACATAATCAACACTTAGTTCCTCCAACATTCCACTAATTCATTATGGAGTTATTGTTCCTAAAAGTAAAGAACATGATCAACACTTATGAGTTTGTTTGAACCACTTCCAACATCCCCTCTTAGTTCAAACTTACACACACCCAACCTTATCCTAAGATTGCAAAACTGAGATTTTAACAAGGCTTTTGTGAAGATATCTTCTATTTGTTCATCTGAATTGCAGAATATGAGGCTGATTTCTTTCTTTGCCACTAAGTCCCTTATGAATTTATGTTTGATCTCTATGTACTTTGCTCTTCCATGAAAGATGGGATTTTTTGTCATTGCAATTGCTGAGCTGCTGTCACTATATATTGCAGTGGCACTAAACTGCTCCTATCTCAGTTCAG